>JADRCH010000127.1:580695-600320 GCA_019843965.1 Rhynchomys soricoides | reverse complement strand
TAGTGATAGACACGTGCTTTAGTTCTGCTCTGTTCAGTGATAGTGATGATAGACGCACACAGGCTTTATTTCTGCTTCACTCTATTGAATCATTTCCCCAATCTCAAATCTGGAGTAGGAGGTGACTTTCAGGAGAAATGACTGTTGAGTTCTCTGAAAGGCAGGTGACAAGACAGACTCAGCAGTGCACATGTGCAATAAGGCTGAAAAGTCTTCCTTAAAATACACAAAGCCCAGGCTAAAAAGGTGTGTGAGAGGTTACGAGTATTCAGTGCTCTTCCTAAGAACCTGAGTTCAGTCTTAGCACCCATGTTAGGCAGCTCACAAGTGCCCGTACCTTCAGCTCTAGGGGATCTAATATCCTTTGCTCTCCCTGGGCATCTACATATCACACACACACACACACACACACACACACACACACACACAATGTACACATAAATTAAAAAAAAAAATCAAATCATTAAAGATTAGAAAGACTATACCAAGACCCCTGGACATGAAGGAAATTGGCAGGTGGTATTCTTACTCTGACAAGATAAAGCAGATACATTTGAAGGCTGTAAACAGTTTCTAACCTGATGTGAGGACTGAAGCTTCAGATCTTTGGTGCAGACCCACGTCCATTCTCTTGGGTCTCTGGCAGGGTACTTAATGTTTAAACTGAGAATAGAGAAAAACCACACATATCCTCTGAGCTCTTCCCTGGCCCTTTCTGTCTGGGCACAAGACTTCTCAGCTCAGGGATGGCAGCAAGAACAGTTGTCTAGCCTACTTGTGATTTTTAAAGAGATCAGTGCTTTTAATATTCAAGGCCATCCATGGCTACACAGTGAGTTCAGGACCAACCTGGGCTACATGGCAAGATCTGGTCTTTAAAAAGGAATCACAGCATTGCCTACTTGCTCTTAAGCATTTGGTGAGTTATGGGAAAGAAGAAAAAAGCAAACCTGTTTCCATCTTGCAGGTGCTGTGCATGTCCACTTGTGGGCACCCTCACCAGTGACTGTCTTCTTTACATGGCTGAGACATTTAAATCTTACTCTTTTTTTTTGCATTTTATCATGTTTTTTTAAAATTAATAACATAGCCTTTTAAAAGTTAAATAAGTGTTTTTCTGTTATACATAATTTTAAAACACAAAACCAAAAAATGTACAAAGTGAAAAATGAGAAAGTAGTTTTTACCTGTTACATTTCCACCACTGCTGGCCACAGTCCCCCCAACCCCTGCTATGTATCAGTGGGTGTGTGATACTTACCAAAATGGAATTGTGCCATGAATACACATGTCCAGCTTGCTTTCTTCACTCACTCATGTGTTCCTACTCTCTTTTTATAGCACAAGCATTTTCTGGTACCGTTAAAACACTATTTATGTGATATTTTTAAGAGGCTATCTAACAGCTCATCAGTTAGATGTACTCTGTTTTATGTAATCGCTTCTTTGAGTAAATATTTATCCATATTTTTTATTCTGTCCCAAAGCCAAGTCAGCCTCATGGAGCCAAGATAAACATCTTTAAAGTTTCCTTTCTAGGAAGATTTTGTGATTTTATACTTACTCCTAGCTTGGGAAACTATACAGTGACAGGGATCGTGAACATTTTACAGTCCTTGGTGATGTTACAGGTGAGCAACCCCCCACCTCCATTGGTGTTTTTGCAAGCTAGGAGATTTAATACTTTTGCATAGTAATGGTCTTTGTAGGTTTTAGAATAGAGATATTATTCCCCTTTTAAGATTTTTCTTTTAAATGTGTATGGTTGTTTGGCCAAATGCTTTATGTTTACCACCTTCGTACACATGGAGGCCAGACGAGGGTGTTAGATCCCCTGAACTGGAGTTACTGCTCACTATGAACTACTGTCATGTGAGTCCTGGGGACGGAATGCAGGTCCTCTCTAAGAGCATCAAGTTCTCTTAACTGCTGAGTATAAATAGAATCTCTTATAAGCATCACTTTCAATAAAAAGGCTATGAGCTGAGGCAGGATTTGAAGGTGGAATATCTGGCGGGGGGCGGGGGGGCTGATTCTAGGAAAGATTCTCATCAAATTCTGGAAGAGACAGCTGCATAAACCCGAGAAGAAGTAACCAGCCATGTGGCACTTATAGAATAGAATAGATGTGATAAATAAGTTATGGGCTAGTTGAGGAATAAGCCCTAGCTTTTGACCTAGGCAGTTATTCATAATAATTCAGTTGCAGAGTTCTTATTTCTGGGAACAAAGTGGCTGGGTGGAAACCCCACAGTTACAGTGGGGCCATCTCCCCAGCTCCTAGTAAAACCAAGCTCAGGTTCTTTATCACTTCCTAGACCAGACTCCTAGAAACAGAGCTTTGTTTTTACAGATAGAATGAAGTCCTGTTTCCTGGTGGCACTCTTGCTCCCTCTAGTGCTCAACCTTCAACCACGCCCCTGTGATCTTTGGTTCCATCTCTAACTGGTGCATTCTCTGGGAAGTCTGAGGATAGGTCAGGAAAACATGGGTGCTCCATAGATGAGATTGGACCAGTACTCAGTGATCAGTATGTGACTTGATAGAACGACAAGTGTCAAACTCTGGACATGTTTAATTAACGATGTGGATAGACCCAGTCCTTTAACTTTGGTCTATGTATACCATTGAATATTAATCTAGGTTCTTCTTTGGTTTACCAGTTCTTCTATCTCCAGGGCATTGAAGATGCTTCTATTTTATCTGTAGACCATGCTATGTTTTTGCACATGGATTTTAGTACCTGTGGCTCCTGACAGATGACTCCTAGTGTGGTTACTTCTTTGACTACTCCTCTAGTGGTCACCTGATTTAATAAAATTTCTTCTGTTGCTAGGTATGTTGGCCTACACCTTTAATCCCAGCACTCAGGAAGCAGAGGCTCTGTGAGTTGGAGACCAACCTTGTCTACAAACTAAGTTTCAGGCTAGCCAGGGCTACATGGTGTGACCTTGTCTTGAAACATTTTTTTTTGTTGTTGTTGTTGTTGTTGTGATTTTTTTTTTTTTTTTAAAGATTTTGCTGGGTCGCTCAGGCTAAATTTGAACTCCTGATCCTTCTGCCTCTGCCTCCTGTGTTGTTAAATATTTTTAATCCCAATCTGGGGTTTCTACCCCACCTTTGACCATTTAGTTTCCTGATAAAAGATATACAACACCTTTATATTTATAATAACCCTTAACCAGCACAAGAACCAGGCAGATATCCATCCTCTATGCTATTATGTCTATTTCCCTGCCAATAATCCCATTATATAATTTGCCATGTTTTGTCTGGGCTGCTCTTAACTCCAGTTAGCCAGCCCACATGGTCATTATTTTAAGATTCTTACCTCATAGCATCTTCTCCTTCACCCCCCATCGACTCCTCTCTCCTACCCCAAGCTAGACCCTGCCTATCTCTCTTCTGTCCAGCTATTGGCTGTAGGCATCTTTATTCACCAATCAGGGATAACTTGGGGGTGGGGGGGTGGTTTACATTGTGTCCCTTGGCAACCAGCCCTTGGGGGCCAGTATTTAGCATTATAATACAAGCAGAAAAACCAAACCTCAATATCCCAGTGCTGGAATTACAGGTATGCTTCACCATACCCAACCAGATTTACTACTTTGCAAATTTATGAAATGAAGACAGGATTTTATTGTGGTCCAAATTTACATTCCCTTGACTACAGGTAGATTTGACATCTTTTATATGATAGATATTAGGTTGCTATTAGTAACAAGATTATTGTGAAGATGATGTAACAGGCTTCTGCTGCTGCTTTCAAATTCACAATCCTCCTCCTTCCTTAGCTTTTAAGGGCTGGGATGACAGGCCATGTTGGTGATTTTGCTTCAGGTTAGGTCCTTGGCCCCAGGATCTTGACTTCATCTAATGCCAAGAATTCATTAGGCTTTTGGGACTTCCAGGGGACTGTGGATTGTCTGCAGTTAGACACCAGAAATACATGGAGTCCTCAGTACTGTTGAGCCTCACCTGCACACCCAGTGAAGGTGCTGTGTTTGAACTTGTGTAAGCATATGTCCTGGCTCTTCACACATTTGTGTCAAAAGACGTTGATTGAAGATATTTTTCTTTTCTCTCTTTTCGTTGTTTCTCTTTTTTTCTTCCTTTCTCTTTTTCTTTTTTCTTTTGTGTTTTTTCTGAGACAGGGTTTCTCTGGGTAACAGCCCTGGCTGTCCCGGAACTTGCTTTGCTGACCAGGCTGACCTCAAACTGACAGCCACTGCCTACTGAGTGCTGGGCCTAATGTCATGTTTCACCACACTGAGGATGTTTTTCTAATCATTGTTTCAGCCTTACAGACTCAGAAGTCTAATCTAAGAGTTCATGCTTTGAAGTCCCATACTCCAGACCACATTATTTATATCAAGAGAAAATACCGCACATCCTTCCTTTGTGGCTTTCTGTAGTTACTATTTTATAGCATTCTGGTAGGTTGTCATGGGTGACTGTCCTTAGTTTAGTGCCACAGGAGACTGCTGCCAGTGACCTGTGCTGGTTTGTGCCTCCTCTAACCTGTCTCCAAGGTTCACAGGCATTTTTCTAAGCAGCGAGGAAATCCTAGAAAGACATGTATGGTGAATCTCAAGTTGGCTTCAAGTATCTCATTGCCAGCCAGGGGACCTTCTTCCTGGACTTGGTCTGTTCTTTGCTGAGGGCCACACTGTCCCTCACTATGTAGCCTAGGTTAGGCTCTAACTTGAGGTGATCCTCTTGTCTTTGCCTTCAAATTCTAGGATTACAGGTGCCCAGCACCACACCCATCTAATATCATCTTTTAATTAAAAAACCTCTTGTTCATAGTTGGCATTTCCTATGTGTGGTTAGAGTTAGGTCCTCTTTCTTTAAAGCTGCCTTATTAAATATTAACCTTTTTCCTTTTCCCCCATCTTCCTGTTTTTACTTCAGGCAGGAAGTTAAGAGGAAAGGCCTTCTATTTTGTCAATGGCAAAGTATTCTGTGAGGAAGACTTTCTGGTGAGTATTATCACACAGACTGAGTGGGGTGAGGGTGGCTTAGGGCAGGAGCCTGAGAGGTCCAGATGGCAGGAGATTGTCTATACTCCTGGTACTACTAGCAGAAGGCCATTCCCTCCTCATGCATGCCTGGGTAATTTGAGTCCTGAAGCAGAAGACAAGCCACAGGCTTTATTCATGTATACATGTGCCTCTCTCCCAACCTCTGCGTGTATGTGTGTGTGTGTCAGTACACATGTGTGCATGAACACACACACACACACACACACACACACACACACACTTGTGAGGATACAGATTCCAGGCTCCAGCCTTGTCTCCAGTTTACTATATCTGAGGTAGGGCCCATAAACTTCCTTTTGTTTCAAGTTTCCAAGTGATTCCAAGGATCTTGTCTTTGGGAATCTTTGAGTTGAGGAATTAACACCTCTCTGTGTCATAGAGTTTAACATGGCGAAGGGTCCATATACAGCTGTTAGGATAGGTGGCCCTGGAATACCCTGATCTCAGCACAGAGCTGCATACCCTCAGGGGAACCGTAGGTTTCTAAGGAATCCCTCCTTCTCTCTGCTGGTGGGGGGTGGAGGGGTGGCTGACTCATCTTTTCTTGTCTCTCCTCAACAGTACTCTGGTTTTCAGCAGTCTGCAGACAGGTGTTTTCTTTGTGGACATCTGATCATGGACATGGTAAGTGACCATTGGTGAGGGAGACCCTTGGAAGGAGGCTAGAAAGACTTTAATAATTGAACACAATGTTTTCTTTCTGATTCGGGTCACTGCTGGTTTTATTTAAAGAAGTCTTTGCCTGGTGCAGCCACATCCTCTCTAATAGAAGCTATTGTTGGCTTGGACCAATGCAATTTTAACCATGCACACTGCCGCGATTCAGCTCACGCTGGCCTGCATCTGGCTTCTCTGTGGTCGTTGGCTTTCCCAGTGAGGTGCTAGGGCCTATCTTGCTTGCAGAATCTCAGCCACCTGGGAATCAGGTACAGTCAGACGAATGTGGTTGGTTTTTTCTTCCAGTACAAGTCATTCCTAAGAAAGCATTCCTTCATTCATACAGACAGAGCCCAGGTTTTTGTATTCCATTTTATGCTCGGTCACTGGCTCTTCTAAGTTGTCTGAGTCCAATCTTTGTTTCATAAGTGAGAATAATGTTCCCTGTGGAATCAGGTACTGAGGTCAGCAAATTGTTTACCATTTGAAACTGGCCTTTAAGAGCTAAGCCAAGCAGTGGTGGTGCATGCCTTTGATCCCAGCACTCAGGAAGCAGAGGCAGGCAGAGGTAGGCAGAGGCAGGCAGATCTCTGAGTCCAAAGCCAGCCTGGTCTACTGTGTGGGTTCCAAGACAGCCAGGGCTACACAGAGAAACCCTATCTTGAAAACAAAAACAAAAACAAACCAAACAAACAAAAAACCCCAAAACCCAAACAAACAAACAAACACAAGAGTGTAAGAGCTGAGGGTATATAACTCAGTGTCAGAATGCTTGCCTAGCATATATGTACCTCTGGGCTCTACCCTTAATACTGGGAGAAGAACAGAAACCAAGAATGGTCAGCTGTGCTGGCTGCTCAGAGGCTGGGTCCTTGACTTGTGCTGTTTCCTAGGAGCCACTCCCCTGTTAGATGAGTTTTGTTTCATTTACTGAGCTCATCTTAAAGAACTTCTGAAGAGGCAGGAAAAGTTAATCCAAAGATCTTGGCCTGAGTGAGTGGAGGGTTCCTCTGAGGAGTGTTCAACAGCTTATAGGAAGCTCCTTTCCTGGGCTGGGAAGAAGCACAGGGGCCCATCACTTGCAGAGCATGCCCAAGGCTCTGAGTTCAATTTTAGTGATAACAAAAAGAAAACAAAAAGTCCTTAATATGTCAGTCATAGTAAATGGTTAGCTGGAAACATTCATTCCATTTTGTGTTAATGCAGTGATTTCACTCTGGAGAAGGGAACTACCAATCATCATCATTTTATCATTTTCTTTCATCTTTTTGTTAAGAAATAACTCAGAATAAAAGGCACAAGTCTTACTGATGAGTGCAGTTTTCCTTGTGCACCTACCTATGTAATAACATCCCAAATTAAAATGCAAGACATTGCTGAATGCCCCTTCACTTCCTCACACTTGAGATCCTTCTCCACAGAGGCCATAGCTGCTCCAGGCTCCACTGCCATACTATGTTTGCTGGTTTCAGAACATCACACAAGTAGAATTGTAGAGCCTAGACTCTAAGTCATTCCTTTCCTCCCTTAAAAATATGAGCCGGGCGGTGGTGGTGTACACCTTTAATCCCAGCACTTGGGAGGCAGAAGCAGGTGAATCTCTGAATTCAAAGCCAGCCTGGTCTACAGAGTTCTAGGATAGCCAGGGCTACACAGAGAAACCTGTCTCAAGCAAGTAAGCAAACAAACAAAAAAACAAAACAAAGAAGAAAAGAAAAAACTGTCATTATGAGAATCACATGCATTGTTCCCTATATGAGTAGATCCTTTGTTTTTATTTCTAAGTAGATTTTATAGTAGATTTCATTGTATAGTATATGAATTTGGGTGTTTGCCATTTTTGAGCTACTTGTGCACAGAGCTTCTGCTATTTCAGAGCACTCTTGTGCATGTGGTTTTTTTTTTTCCCTTTGTTTTGCTTTGTTTTGAGATGGTCTCATGTAGCCCAGGCTAATCTCACGCTTGCCAAATGGCTGAGATTACCTTCAATTTGTGAGTTTTCTGTCTCTGCCTCTGAAGGTTCGGATTACAGGTATGCATCACCACTGGTGCTAGGTTGGTTTGTTTGTTTTGATTTTTTGAAACAGGGTCTCACTATGTAGCCTTGGCTTTGCTATGTGGACCAGGATGGTCTCAAACTCATAGAGATCCACCTGCCTCTGCCTCCCGAGTGCTGGGATTAAAGGCATGTTCCATCATGCCTGGCCTGGTACTGGGTATTGAACTCTGGGCCTCACGGATGCTAGGCAAGTGCTCTATCAGTTGAGCTACATTCTCAGCCCTTGTACATGCCTTTGATGAATGTAATTTCTTTCTGGTTGTACACTAACATTTATACAGCAACAGTGAACAGAACTCTCCCTACTTATGTGGAGTACCTGCTGCCATTTAGGCCTTGTATACAGCAGAGTTTAGCCCTGGGACAGCTGTGGCCTCATTACCAGGCAAAGCTTCCTTGAGTGTCTTAATTGCTCTTCTACTGTTGTGAAAAGACACCATTACTAAGCAAAGTTATAGAAGAAACAATTTACTGAAGCCTTATGGTTCCAGAGGATGAGTTCATGATTATCTTGGCAAGGAACATGGCAGGCAGATATGGTACAGGAGCAGTAACTAAGAGCTTACATCCTTGTCCAAAAGTAGGAGGCAGAGAGAACTAATTGGGAGTGACCTGAACTTTTGAAACCTCAAAGACCTTACCTTCTAATCCTTCCAAGTAGTTCCACCAACTAGGGCTCAAACATTCAGAGATGAGCCTATGGGACCCATTCTCATTCAAACCACACGCCGAGGAGTGTGTGTGTGTGTGTGTGTGTATGTGTGTGTGTATACATGTAGGCAAGAGCCATACCCTTCTATCTGTCTAAGAGTGGCTCCCAGCTTTAAAACAGAACTCTGATCTACTGCCAAGAATTCTAATAATACAGAGTCCTTTAAAAAGACATTTAAATTTTTTTCTTTTTACTTTTTTGGTTTTTGTTTGTTTGTTTTTTGTTTTTACACAGGGTTTCTCTGTGTAGCCCTGGCTGTCCTGCAACTCACTCTGTAGACCAGGCTGGCCTGGAACTCAGAAATCCACCTGCCTCTGCCTCCTAAGTGCTGGGGTTAAAGGCGTGAGCCACCACTGCCCTCTTTCCTTTTACTTTTTAAAATTATGTGTGTGCATGTGTGTCTGTGAAGTGGTGTGTACATGTCAGTTCAGTTGTCCTTGTGTGTATGTCTGTGTGTTAGTATGTACACGTGTATGTGAGTGCCCATAAAGGCTAGAGGAGGGTATCTGAACCCCTGGAGCTGGAGTTACCAGATGTGGATGCTGGAAACTGAACTCAGGTCCCCTGTTTTAACTGATGAGCCACCTCTTCTGTCCAAGAGAGACTCTTGCAGACACCCACTTAGCTCTATAGTAGATCCCCAGCTATCCAACTCTGTATAAACTGTCTGAAGACACCGTGTTAATAAAGGGTATGTTCTGAAATAGGTCTTATTCCACAATGCCAAAATTTTAGAATTTTAGTCAGGATGTAGCAAAATGGCATCTTCTTTTCATTTGACTTTAGGCTCAGTGAGGATTAAGTAATCTTAGGATTTTTTTACCTTTGAGAGGAGGTGTGTTCCAATTGACAAGTGGGTTTCGGAAGCCTGGCAGTTGTTCCTCTTCCTTAGCACTTTGCCACAGGGGTTTTAGAAGCAGTAAAACCCGGTAGGGAATGAGGAAGTCTGAGATCCAAGATGGGATAGCAGAGTAGTCCTACTATGCTCCCTGGATGGGATGTGTGGTACCAGTTATCTATTCAGACTTCCAGTGGAAGGACCTGGATTATAGCATATCCCTTCCACAGTCTCACAGTGTCCTGTAGAGCTTGCCTAAGTTCCAGGCCCCCTTCCTCAGGCCTGTTTGAAGGCTTTCTGCATGGCTGAGTACCAGCTGTTGATGTCTGCTCTGTGTGTTCCCTGCAGACTGGTATTGGGTGCTCCTGTTCGTGGTGATGTCATAGTTCTGTTATTTTTGCTGTTCCATGGCCCAGGTAATTGCAGAGGTATATCTTCCACTGAATCACCAAATATGCTTTTAGCTACAAATTACAGAAATCTCTGACTCTAATAGCATGCATCAAGTCATCTTAAGACACCAACTACTAGACATTACGTCCGGTGAATCTGAATGAGGAGGTCTGGGGTGGGGTCTGAGAATGTGTTTGTTTTTTTTTTTTAATACCAAGTTCTCAGGTAGTGCTAAGGTTGCAGATTCAGGGACCATGCTTTGAGAATAAGACTTTACAGCCATGCCCAATGAGTTCTGTTACTATCAACTGACCTTACCAAGGACATGCTTTCCTTCTTGTTTCTTCTCCTTCTTCTCCTTCCTCTCTTCCCTTTCCCCTTCCCTCAACACCCCTTTCCGTTTCCTCCCTCCTCCTCTCAATCCCCTCTCTTCTCTCCCCCCCTCCTTTCCCTTCCCCTCCCCTCCCCTCCTTTCTCTTCATTTCTTTGCCTTCTGTCATCCCTCTGTGTCTTGGTTTTTTTGTTTTGGAATAGCCTATGTGGTTCAAGTTATCACATCCAAATCAAATGACATTGAGAGTAAGGAGGCCTTTGGGGCTTTCCCTGTGTTGTGTTTTAAAAACAAGGACACCGACAAAGGGACTTTGTCTATTCCACTTGGATTTGATTGATCAGGGCTCCAGCCAGGCCTCTAGGTTATCACACTAAGCCACATGGAATCTAAGCCACATGGAAGGGGTACCAGGAGTCAATGTGAGGAGGTTTTGCCCAAATTCTCCTAGCTCCATCTGGAATTTTCTTTCATTCTTCTATATACTTGCTGCCTTCCATAGTTACCAGCTTTAACTGGTTTATTGCTGTTAACCAATGTTCTGGTCCCTGGGCAGGCTTAGTCCTACCTAGCAATGCTGTGTAGGAAAGAACAAGTTTCTTGCTACGAAAGAGGGACCAGACAGGAGTCTTTTTATTTCTTCCCTGTCAGCAACTGAGAGGCTGCATAGGTTCCTCTTTGAGCCTCTCCTGTTGGCATGTCTAAGCAGACTAGCCCTCTCTTAACCTTTGTCCAGGTGAATCTCTGGGCTAGGTGGAGTCTGTGCCATGGTGCGGCTGTGCATTAGGCTCCTTAACCAATGTGTTCCTCTTTCTCCACGTCTCTTCCTTCCTTTTATCTCTGTGAGTTGCTTCCTTTGTGTCTTCAGATTCTACAGGCCCTAGGGAAGTCCTATCACCCTGGCTGTTTCCGCTGCGTCATCTGTAATGAATGTCTGGATGGGGTTCCTTTCACTGTGGACTCTGAGAACAAGATCTACTGTGTCCGGGATTATCACAAGTAAGGAGAGAGGAAGGGAGTCGATGGTAACCGGTACACAGACCACACTGAGCTCAGCAGAATGAAAAGTGTGTAGAAACAACTGTATTAAAATATATTTGGTGACAAAGCAGAACACACGATGTAATCAGAGTAATCAAATGAGCCTGTGGCCCCACCTTTACCTAATTTCACTAGGCACCAAGTCAGGCTTAGCTTATCACCCTCTACTTGTTGGACCAGCTCAGGTAGCTGTGCAGGGGGCAATCAACCAGCTTTATCTTTATTCTCAAGGGGGCAGATGGCAGCCAGATGTTCCTGTAGCAGCCAGAAATAGTGTTTGCATTGCAAAGAGTGAGCCTAGTGCCACATAACCCTGAGTGCTGGCCATGAAGGCCTCCTGGCAGGTCCTGGTTACCATTTATAGTCTGGCAACAACCAGTGTGAGACCCTTTGTCTTTCCCACAGGGTGCTGGCCCCCAAGTGTGCAGCCTGTGGCCTTCCCATCCTTCCACCAGAGGTAAGATGCTTTTCTGGTTTTGCTCATAGGTCTTTAAAAGACTGGACTGTCTCCCTTGAGTCACTCAGAATATCTGTAACTTGTTCTCATACCTTTCAACATACCCCTCCAATGCCCAATACTGTCCCTTTCTCCCGGGCTGGCTTCCTAACCCCATGTGCTTCTTGTGCCTGTTTGCCCAAATAGCCAGGCCAAACTCTGAACAGAACAGACGGGCAAAAAACTTGTCTTTTCTTCATCTTTAAAAAAATAAGCATCCCTGAAACCCTGCCTCAGTGAATACAACAGAGGGTGAAGGGAGCAGACACCAGATGTAAACTTCTGGCTTTTGCATGCATGTGCATACAAGTGTGTGCTTGTGCACATGCAGTCATTCATAAATACATATGCAAAAAATTAAGTTAAAAGCAATGTCCCCATTGCTCTTTTGTTCAGTGTTGTCTGACATCCTAGAAGGCCACATGGCCCCCACTCACTCTCACAGCCGCTGAATCTGCTCTTTTTCCTAAAAGTTTTTAGTATTCACTATTATGTCCCTCCCCCAAAGCCTCCTCCGATTACCCCACAATCCCTTCTCACCCTGTTCCTTTGCTTGTAATATTCCATGGAGTTATAACTGGCCTCTTTGCATGTCTTGCTTTTTTTGTCCCAGGGCTCAGATGAGACCATCAGAGTTGTGTCCATGGACAGAGACTACCACATAGAGTGCTACCACTGTGAGGTAGGTCCCTTCTGCCGAGCCCTAAAGCCTACATTACAAAGGCCTCCTGGGTCATGGGACTGAAGTGGTCACCGAGTTCTCTCTGAAGTCTGTCCTCAAGATCTGATTATGTAGGGATGCTTACAGATGCTTGGTGTGAAAGTCTATGCCATTTTTTTTTACAAATTCAAAATGAGAAAGTTCTGAAGCTTGCAATTACTACCCTTACAGTTACAGAGCTCAGAGGACTGTGTGTTGTGTGGGGTTCAGGGTTACACTGTCACTTACATATATAATGAGGGTGAGGGGAAGAGGGATCTTTCCCTCCTGGGTGCAGAATGTTCTGTCAGAAACATCTGTCTGAACTGAACCCTGGAAATCATGGAAATAGGTACATCTGTTGGTGGGTATGTAACTCATGACTGCCAGAAAAGCCAGAGGTCAAGCTGCACCAATCTTCAAGGCAGGAGGATCAAAAGTTCAAGGTCATCCTTGACTACAGAGCATATCTAACCTGGGCTGTATGAGAACTATCTCAAAAGAGGGGGGATGTGTGGGATTAATTAACCAACCAAAAAGATGCATAGTATTATCTTTCAATTTGTAGTCCATAAAAAATTACTTGTAAGATAGATTTCTCTCTTTGGATCTTCTGTCTCGGAAGCCTGGTGTGTATCTGTTCTGAAGCTTCATCTGGGTTCCAACCAATCACATTTGAAGAGCTTCATGGTGGCAGGTAGCCACTGGGTCTTTCACTGGACAGGAGCTACCTACAATCACGAAGCCTTCTTGGTGACTGGGTGGATTGTGGTTTCATGTTTCTGGAACATTCTTGCCTCCTTGCAGGACTGTGGTCTGGAGCTCAATGATGAGGACGGTCACCGCTGCTATCCACTGGAGGACCACCTGTTCTGTCACTCCTGCCATGTCAAGAGACTGGAGAAAGGACCCTCACCTGCACCCCTCCACCAGCACCACTTCTAGCAAAGAGACACAGTGGGGATGTGGGGCCAGCCCTGCCCGGGGAGGTGTCTGTGTAGCACTTCTGAGCTTCCCCACAGCTGGGGCACAGGAAGAGGAGGGACAGGAGGTCGAGTTCCTGTGTGTGTGAAGGGTACCTTTCTTTTAAGCACAGAAGTGTGCACTCCCCATCCAGTCCATTTGTTTTCCAAGTGCTTTTCTCTATTGCCAAACACTCGCTAAAATCACTCAGGAAGATGCTCCAGCTTGCACGTGACACAAGATGGGGTCTGTGTAACCGGACACATCCTACTCCCTAGAAAGCAGGTTTTCAGATTGTGTTGAGCACATTCCACAATGTCCCTAAAGAGAAACATGATGGAGGTGAGCAGCACTTCCCTCCTCTAGGAGAATGCCTGCACTCAGATAACCTTCACACAGCCTATGACTTAACAGTTCAGTCCTCTTCAGTGCTTTGGTTCTTCTGAGAATGCTTCGAACACTTAACTGCATTACAGCAAGAAAGAGGCACTGCATGTACTTTGTACTTTGGAGTTTGCTTGGTGAATGAGAGCCAAGGTTAGACATCTGGGAGGCTGGGTCTCTCTGTTGTGCCTTTGCCTTTCCTTCTGCACCTAAGGCAGTGGAGCTGGGGCATATGCTTGCCCTGTCCTATACAGCTAGCTTGGAGAACTGGTGCAGGCACCAGGCTTCTTGTCCATTCTTGGTGTTGTGTTTTCATTGCTTCCTCCAGTCTGTGACATTGGAGTTGCTTCCTCAAGGTGAGTCTGAGGATCTTATGCTCTCACATCCCTGTCATCTTTTTCAACTTATTTGAGCACGACCATTGGGAATCCCACCCAGTCTATATACTGGGAGAGAGCTTCTTCTAAAAGGAAAGTTTTGTGGGTAGATCTCAAAGCTAGCACCAGAGGGAGTGCCTGAGCTCGTTTCAGAGGTATCTCTCTTGTCCACTTCTCAGCACAGACATTTGTTTGGTTTGACGAAACCAATATAAGGTACACTGCTTTAGTCTGTTTCCCCCCGCCCCTTCGTTAGTTCTCTCTACCTTTTTCCACACACAAAACATACCTCACAGACAGTTTTCACCAAATCACAGATCAGAGAGGAATTCATCCATCATATTGGGAGACTGTTGGTGTATCAGCTGCGGCCAGTTTCCAACTCTTGACTATTGGTTGCAACACAAGGTCTTCTGAGACTAGATGCAACTGAAATCAGCACTCTGGTCTCATGTACCTCTGCATTGCTGGCTCCTGGGGTAGCCAGGCTAAGAGGAAGACCACATCCTGACAACATTAAGACCACTTCTTAGGTGGATATGTGGGCATACGTGTCCTCCCAACATTTGAGGGGCTAAAGTTTGTGAAGTAGGAGTTTAAGGCTGTCCTCAACTACATGAGGTCATGGCCTCACTCAAGAAAACTTTTTAAAAGAAAGAAAACAAAAACGAAACAAAAACCCACCCAGCACTGAAGAACATAATTATCTTTGCCTATCACTTCCTGAGGCCAGAGGTCAGTGTCTCCTTGGAAGTTCAACTGGGTAAAACTGGAAAAACAAAACGAAATGGGTTTCCATCTGCTGTCTTATCTTTAGGGAGTGCCCCATGACTTGTGGCAGGAAGGCTGCAGTTTCTCACTTCAGCAGTCAGGCTGGGTACCCGGCTTGGGTGATGAAGCACGGTTCATAGAGCCCCTGCCACGTGTGAATGTGGACTCTTGACAAGGCCTCAGCTACATGTAATTTATTGCAATCCTGCTGGCCTCCATTGCCTGTGAGAAGTTCAGAACTAACACTGTGGACCAGGACCATCTTTTTCATTTTTATAAGGTTCTTTCTGTTAGGATCCTTTGGCCAGATGTTACTTGTTTCCTGTTCTAGACAGAGTCCCTTTTTAAAAAAATGCTATGAATATATGGGGCCACAGAGATAGACCCTGAGACTAGCCCTGTTTTTTCTCTTCCAGTTACCTAGGTTGGCTTTGACAAGGCTGACAGGGAAAGGAAATGAGACAATATGTCTTTGCCTTCATTGAGGTTCTGGTGTAGTCTAATTTTGAGTCAAGATGATTGATGAAAATTGCATTGGAATTAGTGTCAGAAGTAGATGGGATTTGTTTGCATTTTGAATAATTTCAAACTCTGTGATTAATTTTTAAATGAAATCCATGATTGAGATGATTCAGAACTGTTTGCAAATACTACATTTTATATTATAGAAAAAGCAATAAAGGAATTTGCAGACTTCCCAGAACCTCCGAGTCTTCTTTGACTGTTTGCTGGAGAAGGCACCACTAAGGAAGTCTCATTGTTTCTCTTTATCTCAGGCCTGTGCACTAAAACATGAGGATATATTCACTTATCTGGGATTTTAAATGTTCTATACATTTTGGCCAGATAGAGTTGTAAGAAGATTTTACTTATAGCTATGTAGGAAGAGAACACAGGGAGTTGGTAGGGAGAAGGGAGACTATGCTTTGAAAGGTAGAGCAAATAGCTTTTCCAAGATTTCTGCACAACTCTTGTACCTTGGATAAAACCAAGGAGATGGAGGTGATCCCAGATCTAGGGCTAGCCTCTGCCATCACCTTCCTCATTCTGACTCATAGGTTTCAGAAGAGCGTTCGGCCTTAACAGAGTTATTGGCTACACGTTAAGTATGACAGGACTTTCCATTCTCCTTGCTAGTGCCTAAGTGAACCCCTTTCAGCTGAGTCCTCTAAGGGTTCCGTGTTGAATCCCAGGTGGCTGACAGAAGAGTCAAAATGTTTTGCATGCTTTCAGTACTTCCGTGGCTCTGTATGGCCTTCAATCACACAAAATACAAAACAGTATTGTTAAGATTCAGAATCTATAGTCCTTTGCAGGCATTAAATACTGTCCTGAGTACCCTTTTCTCACTCAGGGGAAGTGCTGTCTGCCAGTTAGATCCCTTGCAAAAAAATAGTGTGAGGCTTGACTCCAAACTCTGGTTTCAGAATACACTTGTAAAAACTCTCAGGCGGAGAGAGAATTCCATCAGTGAAGTGCTTGCGTGAGGACTTGAGTTCAGTTCTCATAATCCATGTAAGAATGCAGATGCAGTGGTGGGGAGAGTGGGGGGCATGTGACGTACTGGTAGACTAGCTTTTGGAGGAGAAAAAAAGTTCTGATACGAAGTTGTTTTAGTTAGGGTTTTACTGCTGTGAGCAGACACCATGACTGAGGCAACTCTTATAAAGACATTTAATTGGGGCTGGCTTACAGTTCAGAGGTTCAGTCCATTATCATCAAGACAGGAACATGGCAGCATCCAGGCAGGCATGGTGCAGGAGGAGCTGAGAGTTCTATATCTTCATCTGAAGGCTGCTAGCAGAATACTGACTTCCAGGCATCTAGAATGAGGGTCTTAAAACCCACACCCACAGTGACACACCTACTCCAACAGGCCACACCTACACCAACAGGGCCACACCCTCTAATAGTGCCACTCCTTGGGCTGAGCATATACAAACCATCACGGAAGTGTATGCTGGTTTCCATCTCATAAATGAGTCTACCACTGTCAATATCACTCTAGCATCATGACACCCTGGAACTTGGAGGGGGGAGTGGTATCATCATCATCATCACCACCACCACCACCACCACCACCATCATCATCATCATCATCATCATCATCATCGAATACCTACCACCCTCAGGCATTTGAACATCTTGGAGCCAGGATAGTGGGAGAAACCTGTTCAGCCCCATGATGGAAACAGTATCCACAGTAACTGTGTATCTTCATCAGGAATTATTCTACACACCCTATGTTCTTTATCATTCCTCTTCTTGTAGACAACAAAGACATGAAAAGGGGAAGTAACCCTCCAAACATTAGGACCAGGACCAGGCCCATTCCAGACAGCTATCCAGAGATATGCCTTGACCCCTCTGGCTGCTGGAGGGTAACTCATCTTTTATGGTATTTTTCATTAAAGCCTGTCCATAAAACCTTCTCAGGAGGCTATGAGGAGGCCTAGTCACTGCTCTCTGTTGGGGTTTGTATTGGTTCCCATTACATTCTAATAAAATACTTTAGAACACAAATCTATTATAGTTCTGGAGAAATGGCTTCTACAGGTTATCCACAGATCTGTTCAGAGATTCTAGGGAAGGCAGAATACCTTTCAGAATTGCTAGGGAAGTTCTGCCTCTGGTATTACTTCTCTTTGCTGTGACAGAATGCTTGGCAGAAGGAACTTAAGTGAGGAGAGCTTTATTTGGATTCATGGTTTCAAGGGACACAGAGAAGGCACGATGACTGGCAACTCAGTAGCAGTGGAAACACGAGGCAGAAGCCCTTTCATCCTGATTGATTAGAAAGCAGTTTTAGGGAAGAACCAGAATTGGATTACAGTCAAGGCCGGCCCCTAAGGACCTACTTCCATTAGCTAGTCCCACTGGTTCTACAATGGCCCCAAACAGCGCCACCTACTGGGGTCCAAGTGTTCAAACAAGTTTTTCAGCTCTGGGGGCTTTCATATTTGTGGCTGGGGCTGTACCACTCTGAGCCACTTTCTTGTACCGAATAAATGACCTTTGGGATTACATTGGGTGTATCCAGGTAATCTAGAATAATCTCCCTATCTCAGTATCTTTAATCTGGAATCCCTTTTTGCTTTGCACAATCATATAATCATAGATCTTTGGTATTAGGACATAAACATTTTGGAAGGGACTAGTCTTCAGCCTACTTTGGATTGAAACAAGTTTCTTTGGTGGTGGAGTGAGGCTGGAGGTGGAAATGAAGTAATATCATGGGATAGATGATGACTTTTCTTCAGGCAGTGCTGAAGTAGGTTTCCTGAAGTTAAATAGGTATGTACATGTACCAACATGATTGGAGTCAGGGGTCATATATTGACTGTTGTAAGGTCTCATTCAGGAGGGCTCAGGTATGTGGTACATTCTAGAGAAGATCAGGTAATGTGGTTTCTCCTAAGTGTGCCAGATAGTCTAAGACACTGTTTCTGCTAAGTTACGTACATATATCACCTGTTGAAAAAGTTTCAAAGACAGACGGCTAGGGCATAGTATGCCATGTGGAGTGGAAGATCCACAATCCTAGGGACTCAATAGGCAGATACTGCAGAGCAAAATGGGCGGCAGTGATGCTAGTAATCTGTAAATTAGACTATCTTCCTGGGAATGCAAATTTTCTAAAAAGTTATATGCACATAAGTTACACAGATGCACTGCAAGGAAATTTGGCTAAAGGTGCAAATTTGCATTTACTCACCTTTAAGGGTTTCTTACTCTGAACATGCTTGTTTGAGAACCTGGAGAGGGCTGGAGAGATGGCTATGGAGTTGGTAAGTGATTTGATATAAGATGAAGACCTGAATTTGATTCCCAGAATTCATATAAAAAATGCTAGGAGTGGTGGTGCACACTTGTAATAAGCGTGCTCCAAGAAAAATGAGGTAGACAGAAACAGAAAAATCATCTGATCTTTGACCTTCACAGCCATATGCACATGTGTGCACATGCACAAGTACACACATGCAAGAATGCCTAATCCTGTCTGCATTACTCTCCAGTTTTCAGTCTTGTTGGGTGTTCACAGAAGCCTTAGTTAGCTGATGAAGAAAGGCCAAACCTTTGAGTTTGTTACCTGTTTAAAGAGGCTGAGCAGGAGCCCTCTGCAGGCCAGTGGCTAATCAACTGGAAGTATTCTTTTACTAAAGCCTTATGAAGCAGGCTACAAATTAAACACCATTTTATTAAAAGAAATGGGGCTGGAGAGATGGTCATCGGTTAAGATGGCTCACAACCATTTATCTATAAGGGGATCTGATGCCCTCTTCTGGCCTGAGGATGTATATGCAGCAGAGCACTCATACATTAAATAAAAATTTTTTTAAAAAGATGAACTATCTTTTTTAAAGAGAGATGAACTATCCAGTGAACTGGAGAGCTGGTGCGTTGAAGAGTGATCAGGGATAGAAATGAAGTGATATACTGGAAAACATGTGACCATCTTCCTGCCCACTGTGGGGGTTCTCTGGGAGTTCACCCAGCCTCTATCTAGCCTGCTTTAGAATCAAGAGCTCATGACCTGAAGCAAGTTTCATTTCCATTTCTGGAAAAATGGGATGTAGTAAGCATTTTGTATTTTTTTAAAAAAAAAACACAGAAATATTATGGGAATATGTCTTCATTTTAAACCCAGATATGGGGATGGATATAGGGCTGCTTCATATCAAGTGACCATGTACCTTGTACTCTAGCATCTTTTTTTTTTTTTTTTTTTTTTTTTGGTTTTCTGAGACAGGGTTTCTCTGTGTAGCCCTGGCTGTCCTGGAACTCACTCTGTAGACCAGGCTGGCCTTGACCTCAGAAATCCTCCTGCCTCTGCCTCCCGTGCTGGGATTAAAGGTGT
>JADRCH010000127.1:428496-580595 GCA_019843965.1 Rhynchomys soricoides | reverse complement strand
AAAAAAAAACACAGAAATATTATGGGAATATGTCTTCATTTTAAACCCAGATATGGGGATGGATATAGGGCTGCTTCATATCAAGTGACCATGTACCTTGTACTCTAGCATCTTTTTTTTTTTTTTTTTTTTTTGGTTTTCTGAGACAGGGTTTCTCTGTGTAGCCCTGGCTGTCCTGGAACTCACTCTGTAGACCAGGCTGGCCTTGACCTCAGAAATCCTCCTGCCTCTGCCTCCCGAGTATTGGGATTACAGGCATGCACCACCACTGCCCCGCATTACCTTGTACTCTAAAAGAGGCATGATTTTACCAGCAGCAGGTAGTTTCTGCAGTTGTGTGATGTTTGGAATTCTGGGGACATTTCAGAGGGTATATAAATGCTAGCGCCCCAAGAGGTGGTATAGGTTGCTGTTTTGGAGTTGGATGCTGTTGGTCGCTGCTCTTTGTGGTTTGTTAAGTAGTCATGTACAAAGAAGAAACAACAAGAAGAAATATAACTTTAATTTTTTAATATCTTATTTTTAATGATGGTTTTTAAACATTTTAACCTCCTTTATAGCCCACCACCCATCAGCGATTGTAGGGGAAAAAAAGATATTAAAAAAGTGGACCTGTTTAGAAAGGTTCATTTGAACAACTCCCATCTGTGTTGTCTGGAAATTGACAGTTCAGACCAGGCAGTGGTGGCGCACGCCTGTAATCCCTGCGCTCGGGAGGCAGAGGCAGGCGGATTTCTGAGTTCGAGGCCAGCCTGGTCTACAGAGTGAGTTCCAGGACAGCCAGGGCTATACAGAGAAACCCTGTCTCGAAAAAGGAAAAAAAGAAAAAGAAAATCTGACAGTTCAGTTCACAGGTTAACAGACAATTACAGCTCGATCCACTAACAAACTCCAATACCTAACAGAGACATCCAGGCTTCATTCAGCCTTGACTTAACAGGAGAGACAAACACAAACAGCAAGAGACGGTCTCAGCTGTGCATCTCTCAAAGAAGCAAAGATCAGCAAAGACACAACAAGACCCACAAGCATTACAAAGCTAGCTGTACCAGCAAACCAAGCTGTTTCTGTCAGTCTGTCAAGTTCCCTCCAAACATCATGTGTCCTCCACAGGCCTTACCTCAGCAAGGGTCTTCCCTCAGCATGTGCATCCAGAGTGCTGACAAATGGAGCTCAACTACACAATATAAGACCGACCAATATATGTGTTATTAACAAAGAATCTTTCATCAGTGTCCTTCCATGTGCTTTAACAGAATCCTCTCTCCTATGTCTGTTTTAGTGAGATGTTCTTTCTTGAGTCTGCCTTAGTCTTTCACCTATGTCCACTTCAAAAAACCACTCTTTTACATGTTTGCCCCAACAAAACACCATCTAACACAACCGACCCTCCAAAGAACACTTAAGTTTCCGCTTCAAAGACATTACATATCCTGATGGCAAAGATCAAACTGGCCCCAAGGAGCTGACACCACTCATCAGCAGGAAGCAGTCTAATGATATGTCATGCCCTTTCCTCTTTGTTCTCTCTTATCTAGTGTTAGGGGGTTGAAAGGGTGGCGGAAAAGGGGTGGAGGACAGTGGAGGAAGAAAGAACCCACAAAGCAGCAAATTCGGGCTACAATGGGATTACAATTGAATTTACCTTATCAAGTTGTATGGGTTGATTTTATTTGTCTAAATAAAAGGCTTAAAGAACCATGATGTTACTGATCAGTTTGACAAGTTTTAAGAATTGATGATTACATCAGGATGATCAACAAAATAAGATATAAGTAGATTAAAGTAAAAAAAAAATTCAAGCACAAATTTTAAAAAGCATCTATATAAGAAGAGTAAATGTGAATGTATAAGAGTGAAAATTAAGTTAAACGATTATAAGGGAAGAGTAAAGAATAAACTGGCAGAAAGACCAATGTATAACAATCAAAGAGCTGCTATGCTCTTGTAGAGGACCCGAGTTCTGTCAGAAGCACCTGCCTTGGGTGGCTGTACCAAGTGCATGTGTGTGCATGCGCACACACACACAGACACATAATGAAAAATAAAATCTTTTTGAAGGTCAACTTTGTGAGAAAAAAAAGATTGAACGTATCAAGAGAAAATAATCAATAGGTCAAGAAATAAAAAGTAAAAAGAAAGTTGTGTTTTTTCACTTATGAAAACTGTGAAGAAACTACAATTTATATTTGTATGTGCATGCCTTATTTATTTTATTTGTAGATGGGGTTTCCAGATCAATGACTCTCTGTCTCTCATTCTAGAATTTTAGGTATATGCCACCGCATCAGACTTGGATATCTAATTTATATGTATACATAAATGTCTAATGTTGATTAGCATGTGTGGAAACATGCTGGTGACAGAGGGTATACTGTTTTAATTTTTTCACAGAGCAATCTGAAAATATGTACCAAAAATCTAAATGCCTATGAGATGGACCTTTAAAATGTCCACTTGTCCACCCAAATAAAACATCTTAAAACAAGAACTCTTAAACCAGGTGTGGTTGGTGGTGCTTGCTTATAATCTCAACACCTTGGGAGTTTGAATCAGAGTTCCAAGTCCATTTCTCATAGCCAAGTAAAGGCCCACTTATATAAGCAGCCTCAGTCAGTCTCTCGATCTCTTCCCCTCCCCCCACTCTGCCTGTCACTTACACACACCACACACACCCTTCAAAACAAAACAAACAAAACCAAAAAAATAAACCCTCATTTTTTTTTAGGTGTTAAAACTGGTAACAACTCGTATTAATAACCTTAAATCTCAGACAAAAAAATTAAAGAGCAAACAAAAAATACTGCTAGCTGGGCAGCTTTTATTCCAGTACTCAGGAGACAGAGGCAGGGATCTCTGACTCGGAGGCCAGCCTGGTCTACAGAGCGAGTTCTAGGAGAGTCAAAGCTACACAGGGAAACCGGGTCTCGAAAAACAACCCATCATAACTTCCAGCACTATGGAAAGCAAAGGATGGCATCTGGCCTGGTCTATATTCAGCAGTCAGGACTGCAAGAGTGAGCCACACCCCTTTAAACCCTGCTCTTATTCTGCCCCCAATAATTTCCTGTATTTGATATTTTAATAAACTCTTGGGGAGTGGGGTATGTTATCTAGGACAACTTAACCATCGAGTGACTGGTTAATGAAAAGGTTGAGCCCCGCTTCCCCACCCACCTTTGTCACATTTGTTTCTGGCTATCTCAGGTCTTACGTAAAATGAATAGTCATGCAGTCGTTTTTCTGGGCCTCTTACTGCGAAATCCCCGAATTTTTAAGGTTTCCTTGTACAATGGTTGGCTTTGCAAGCGGAGCTAGCCAAGGCCGCCGGTAGCGGTCCCTGGTCCGCAGCCAGGGTACTATCTTGCAGAGCAGAAGCTACGCCATTCTCTTGACAGTGCCGCCTGTGTTCTTCTACCTGCTAGGAACTTTCGGTGATATTTTTCATCATCGGGTGGGAAGACATTGGCCACGCATGTCCCTGATTGCAAACTTCCACTCTCAAGTGCCGGTTTAGCAGACTCCTGCGCACTTTTAAGAACAGGGGCGCTAGAAAATTTGCAAACCGTTTTATATAACTCCGGGTTTTAAATATAGCTAAGAAGGTATTATTTTGCGCAAAGCAACATTAAAATGTAAGTTATTTGACCTTGACATTGTAGCTATGATCCTTTGCAAGCAGGCCTTGCAACATTCAGGAAGGAAATAAAAAGAAATCCGCACATATCGAGCCAGCCAGGAGTCGAACCTAGAATCTTCTGATCCGTAGTCAGACGCGTTATCCATTGCGCCACTGGCCCAGTGCTGAGAGAGCTTCTTCCACGATGAGTGATCTCCAATTACACAGCTTCAATACACTTCCTACTTCTAACTCCTCAGTCTGGTCGGTTTGTTGAATGTCGCAACTCAGCGCATCCCTACCGGGACTCCGCCTTTCTCCACAACGCGTTACACCAATCCCCAGAGGCGACGTCACGGCGTTCTTTGGTCTGCTCCAATCCACGCATCGGAGGCGTGCCTCGCAGGTCCCGGCTGGCTCACTGGTTTGTCCGCAGCCGGCTCCCGTGCTCGCCCGAGAGGCGGACCCGGGAGGGAGTGGGACCAGGCCGAGGCTCCTTGGCCACCGCACCTGGGGAGCCGTCGCACCGGAGCCGAAGTGGCATCGGGGTACACTGCGGGTGGAGCGAAGAGGAGGAAGGTGCACGATGGCGGCCTCAGCCTACGAGCATCTGAAGCTGTGAGTCCCGCGGGCTGCGGCCGCTGACAGGAAGGGCTGAGGGACGAGCGGGCGCCGAGGCCCGGGCGTGTGAGGCCCGTACTGGCCAAGCTTGCGGGCTGGGCTTTCTCCGTCCACCCTGGCTGCAGTGGAGGCCGATATCCCGTAGCCTCGCCCGCCGCTGGGCCTGGCGCGGTGAGCCGAGCCGGAGCCAGCAGCACCAGGAGCGGCTGCAGCCAACTTTCCCTGGGTGGCCTCCGGGAGTGCTCTGGCGTCCGCCGGCAGAGCAAACCTTTCTCTTGGTTTCTGTCTTTCTGGGCCTGGGAGTCGCAATGACGGGTCTTTCTTAGGGCGCAGCAATAATTTAGTCAGACGTCCGAAGGGCCGGTCGAATTTACTGTGCTTATTTCAACAGACTATGTTGACAGCTACAGGCTCGCCTCTAGTTCCGGCGTAGCAGTGTTGACTTTTAGCAAAGCCAGGTACTTGAGGTTTTGAGACCCAACCTCTGGTTGTTTAGAGGTGCAGAAAATAGACAATTTAAAGCTCTTTGGCTCGCCCTGTGCTAAAGGGGGTGGGGGATAATTTCTCTTGCTGTCACCCTCAGCACCTGCACTCCTTGTTTTGCGAATAACTTTGTCCTAACCGCTTTAATAATTTACCACGGACCGTAGTCTGGGAATGCCTTTAGTAGCAGAAGCAAATATAACTTTTGAAAAGCCAAGTTAAAATATCCTGTTAAGTTAGACATGGGCATCCCAACTCGTTTGCAGGGAAACAAAAGTAGTTTGGGTGCTCCTTATGAATAACTGAAAGTGTAAAGTTAGGAGTACAGAGTTTGGAGGGAGGCCATCTGCCCAGGACTTTTCGTGTTTTTCTTCAGTTCACCCTTTGTGCCTCTTCTACCTGCTATAGTTCTCTTTGAAAACCCCGGTTCTACACTTCCCTCCACATTTCTTTTAATTAGTTTTCCTTTTGTAAAGTGAATAATCACCTTATTGATGACAGTTGAAGCAAAGTGTATTATTGGCCTATGTCGGGCCAGAGTCACATGTACTTTACTGGCAAATTAGGTTATTGTCCACCTGATAGTCGTGAAAGGTCTGAACATGATCCTACACCAGGTCTCAGGTGTGTTTAAGCAAATTGGAGCCTTGCCTTGAAGCAGCTCAGCTTTGGGTTACAGGATATTGTTGAATTTTCCTGCATTGAAGAATAATTGAGATGGATCACTTGAGAATTAGGAAGATTATTTTTGAGCTGCCTGGGCACTAAGTCTCACCAGTCCAGACCTCAATACAGGCAGGCATCCTCTTTGATTCCTGGGCAGGTTATTCAACCTCTGTGAATAATTGTTTTTTTATTTTGAAAATATGGGTGTTCATACTTCACCCTTACCATCCTCTCCAGTCCAGACTTCAATACAGAGAGACACCATTTTATGTGTACACAGAAGAGAAGGGAAATTTATCCTTTAGAAGTGGGAATGATGGTTTTGTATAGAAGTGGAAACTGTGAGTCTGGGGTTATGTGGATCATCCTATCAGGGTTTGGATGTTTCTATAAATGTGAAGCTAGAACTTGATTGCAAGTTTCTTTTTTTTAGCAAGAAGTTTGTGAGTTAGAATATGTTTTCTTTTTAGCCATCCTATTTAAACTTTTAAACATAACCCTTGGGCGAAGGATATTCTGTTTTAGAGGTAACTTGTAGGCTGAATTAGTTGCTGACCTATCTAAGAATAATGGGACTTTAAAGAAATGCCTAAAAGGAGCCATACGAGAAGTTACTTTGCCAGGCAATGGTGGCACTTGCCTTTAATCTAAACCAGCACCCAGGAGGCAGTGGGTCTCAGGCAGCCTGGTCTTGAGTGAGTTTCAGGACAGCCATGGGTACAGAGAGAAACCCTGTATGAAAAGAAAAGAAGGTTGCTTTATTGTAGATGTATAGGTGTATAACTTCCCGAAGCGTTGAAGTGCTTGGATATTAAATGATATCTCCTTGCATTGTGTCACACACTTTCTTCAGCTCATCTCTGCCTTGTTAAAGTCTCACCTTCTAGATGTACTCTGCTCACCCTTCAATTCCCAGGTACAATTCCACTTCTATTCTGTTGACTACAGGATCAAGCCCACAGTTTTTTTTTAGCCACTTGAATTCTAATTTCTTTATACTTTTGTAACTTTACTGCCTATAAGCCATGCTAAAGATTTCTTTTCCTCTTCTAACATCAATCTTGGGTTTGTACTTATCTTTCTGTCAGAGGGCTTTCTTTATCTCTCCTGTCTACATGCTGGTCACATCTGGAGTAAAGAAGAGAGGTCTCAGTAGTTTAGTCAGAGCAGACATGGGTTAACTTAAACTTTCTACTCGCTTTGTGTCCTGGGCATGTTATTCAGCTTCTGTGAATAATTGTTTTATCATGAAAATGAGTGTTTATACTTCATCAGGTTTGTAGATAAAGTATTCAGGATACCTCATAGATAACCTCTCTGAGAATCTTGTTTCCCTTCATTGACTCCCTTATGGTTTTTGAAGCCAAAAAGTGAGGATTTATTGTCACACTGTTTGGGCACCAAATACCCATACAACTTACACATTCTGTTTACCCTCTATTAGACAAGAGGACTGAAAGCTAGAACGACCAATCCAGAGCTTTAGTTTTTTTATTATATCTCTGGTTTCAACCAGAGATATAATAGTTATGTATACTTTGCTTGAATGTATCTAAAATGTGATTAATAGCTTAATGTTGATTTCTCTCTAATCCTCTTCAATATTTAGCATGAACCTTTGATGAGAATCTACTCCATAAATCTCCAGAGTAAATGAATTTTTCAATAGAGAACTGTTCAAGAAGAACAGAGTCTGGGATAACTTGGCATGTGTTCTTTTGAAGCAGCTAGGGCTTAAATGCTCTCATGTACATTGTTGTCAGTGCTTCTGTGGAGTCATAGATTGATTTATAGTCTGTCCTCATTGGAGTGTGTCACGTGGTGCCCTGGTCACATAAGTCACACATTAAGCATAGCAGAGACAACCTTGAAACACAGTTGACCAAAAGTCTAGTGATCTTTCCATTACACTGCATTATTCAAACGACCTTTTCTTCTCTTATCAGATTGTTTTCTTCTTAGTCTCTGGCCAGCCAGGTGTAAAACTGTGTTACTTGTAAGAGAAAATAGTTGACCCATGGGTTTTCCATATAGAAAACAGAATTTAGGTTGTTTTGTTGTTTTAAAAGACAGTACTATTACCCAGGCTGGCCTGAAAATCATGATTCTCCTGCCTTACCATTTCCAAGTGCTAGGATTATAGATATTGGTCAACATGCCTAGCTTTTTTAGGCTACTTGCATAAGCATGGATAATGTTAGAAACAATTAGTCTAAAATTGCAAAAATAGAAACATGCATTATTGGAAAAATGCACTACCCTTTTCTTCCTTAAATATCAGCCAAAACAAAATGTGAATACTTTTAAGTGTATCTAGCTTTTTGACATTGTAAAATGTCTTTATTTCCTACAACGCTCACACTTGAGAGCCGTGCTGTCAAGTTGCACAAAAAGAAAAAGAACCAACCAAACAAAAACACCTACAAAAAAATGTGCTAGGTAAGGTTATGATTGTGTATTCATAGCTATTCTCAGCCACATATAGATCACATGCTGAACATGTTTATTAGATACTGAATCAGGTAATAGTTTACTTCTGAAAACAACAACAACAACAGCAACAACAGAAAGAAAACCTTTTCTGAGCTGGAGAGATGGCTCAGTGCTTTAGAGAGCTTGCTGCCTTTCCAGAGGACCTGAGTTCATTTCCCATCTCCCACATTGGGTAGTACACGACCGCCTTTATCTCCAGTTCCAAGGGATCTAAAGCTGCCTTCTCGACCCTAAGGCACATTCATTCATTTATTCACCCCTTTACCCACCTGTTCATCCTCCCTCTCTCTCTCTCTCTCTCACTCTCACTCTCACTCACACACACTACAGGCACTTTCATTCACTCACACACTCATATTTGAATAATAATAATAAAGCAAAAATCTTTTAAAAAGAAGTATCTATAACTTTAGAGAAAAAGAAGAATACTCTTTCCTCAGGAATTTGCCTTCCTTAAACACTCTCATTCTCATAGTTGTACATTTAGGAGAAACGTGAGGCTATCCCAGACTGCTCTGAACATATATGTGCAATGCATCTTGTACAGTGAACACTCAGCTTATTCATGCAGCCTTGCATGGAGGGAAGGTTTTCTTCATGGAATAAGGCACAGACGATAAGGATTTGTGTCTAGGGGGGCATTAGTTATGGAAGTTCATAAGAAAGAGTCCTATTTGAGAAAGGGTCTCCTGGAGCCAGATTGGCTTTGAACTTAAAGATGATTTGAATCTCACAGATACTAGGATTACTGGTGGACTACTACACTGACACATAGTGGATTTGAAGAGTTAGGATCTGAGCCAAGTGCTGGTGACACATGCCTTTAATCCCAGCACTGGGGAGGCAAAGCCAGGCAGATCTCTGAATTTGAGCTAGCCTGATCTATAGAGTGAGCTCCAGGACAGCCAGGGCTACACAGAGAAACCCTATCTTGAAAAAAAAAAACAAACCAACAACAATAACAAAAAAACAAGCAAACAAAACCAAACAAATGAGAAGAGTTAAGATCTGTTTGGAGGAGTCTGGTTGTTAGTGGGGTTTGAGGTATATAGGGAGTAGACAGGATGAGGAAGTTTTGAAGAAGATAGAATTGAAATGGATTAGCTTCCTGTAGATGCTAGCTGGTTTGGGGGTTATATTGGGCTTCTGATGAACCTGTGCAGTAAGGAGAGGCACTCAATGAGAGACTGGGCTGACATTACTGAAACCCAAAGGGAAGTTGAGTAAGCACCTTCAGTGTGTGGTATACTGGGGCCAGAGGACACTTCTTTGTATATAAATTCTTTCCCCTAATCAAACCTAATAAAATATTGTGTCTGTCTTTCCAACCAGAGATAAGTTAAACATTTTAAGACCTTAATTTTTTTAAGGTTTCTAAGGAAGTGTGTTGCTACAGTTTTATGATACAACAGTCATATTTCTATGCAAATAGTAATTTTTCCATTTGTTCATTCATTCACTTTACATCCCAATCACAGCCCCTCCCAGTCCCCACCCTGTTCCTCCAATTCTTTTCACCCTGGCAACCACCATTCTTCTATTACTGTGGATTTAACTAGTCATTGCAGGTGCCTCATTTATGTGGACCTAGTATTTTTCCTTTGTGACTGGTTTGTTTCAGTCCTATAAGGCTTCAAAGTTCAACCATCTTGTAGCATGTGTCAGAATTTTTTTTTTTTTTTGAAGGCTGACTAACCAACCATACATGGTGGATAGTCTTATATTGCACTGCAGTGGGAACACATTCTATGAAATGCACTTTTAAACAAGTTTCATCATCCTGTGAATATCAGAATGTGCTTCTACCAGACCAGATGGCATAGCCTATCATACACTTAGCCCACAGGATATCTACTATTGTGCATATAATTCATAGCTGACCAGAATGTTACAGTATGCACATGTGGCACATGCTTTGTAATCCTAACACTTGGGAGGAGGAAACAGGAATATAAGGAGTTCAAGGACAGCCTCAGTTATTTACCTATCATGAGACTTTCTCAAAACACCAGCACCAAATGAATAAAACAAAATTGTTATGCAGTGTGTGACTGCAATGTCACATTTTGTTTATCCAATGATGAGTATTTAGGTTGGTTCCATATTTTTGACTATTACAATTGAAGCTGTTTTAAATGTGGGTATAGAAAATAATCTCATTTAGGTCTGCCTGTCCTTCCTTCCTTTTTCCTTCCTTCCTTCCTTTAGTTCTTTTTTTTTTTTCAAGATAGGGTGTCTCTGTATCCTTGGCTGTCCTGGAACACACAGTGTAGACCAGGCTGGCCTCGAACTCAGAGATTCTCTTGCTCTTGCCTCTGCCTCCCGAGTGCTGGGATTAAAAGTGTGCCACCACTGCCTGACTTCTTTTAGTTATTTTTAACACATACACAAAAGTAGAATTGCTGCCCAGCATGATGGCCATGCCTTTCATCCAAAACTGGTGAGGCAAAGGTAGACATATCTTTATGAATTAGAGGCAAGCTTGGTCTACATAGCAAGTTCCAGGAAGCCAGAGCTCCATAGTGAGACCCTGTCTCAAAATAAGTAAGTAAGTAAATAAATAGGTAAATAAAAAAATATCGGGATTGCTAAGTCATATGACAATTCTAATTTTAGATTTTTGAAAGACTGACATTGGCTACACCATTTTATTGTCCCACTAGGAAAGTATCAGGTTTTAATTTTGTGACATCTTTGCCAACACTTACTCTTTTTCTGTTTTCTCATGGCAATAACTAACCGTTTTAATGGGTGAGAAACTGGCTGGTAGTAATACATATAAAGTAGGTTAATTTTGCACATTTTTCTTTTAAACCATGCAACAGAAAGTGCAACTTAGTATATACTGCAGGGGCAGCAGGTTGGACTGCAACAAAACACTGCCTACAGCCTCATTGTGATTTGACAGGATTTTGAAGAGGTCAGTTGTGGCCTGAAATAGGATGTGTATGATGCACAGGATGTAAAGTTATAGTTTCAGACACTAGAAAATCACAATGGAAGAAAATGATGATCTTGATGCTTATAGTGTGATACCACTTTTCTTTAACTTTAAGAAGAGCAATTAAGGCTTTTTCTTTTTTGCAGTTAGATATTTTCTCACCAATTTTTGATGATGATAAATTTTGACATTGCCAAGTTTCTACTTGGACTTTGCTATCAAGGTGTGTTGTTTTTTTTTTTTAATTGCAAAAAATAATCTCTGTAAGTTACATTTACAGTCTTGTGTTGGGTCACATTGTAGCTAGCTATCTTGAGATACATGTGTGCCACAGACCTGATAGATTCTTTATTTTGGTTTCCATGAAGCCTAATAATTTTGTGTATTTGATAGTTGAGAGTGCAGTATAATACCTGTTGATAGGTTAATTTTGAAAAAATTCCTGGTAGAACTTGCCTTCAGTGATACTTTTTAAAAATTAAATTTCTCATTTGAGAAATTTCTCAACAGAGCTGATACTAAGGGAGGAGATAGGTAAAGGAAGGGAAGAGAAAAGGAAGAAGGAAAAATAAGTAGACTTGCCTGAGATATGAAGCCCGCTGTTTAGCTTTGTCCTAAACGACCTAGAAGTCTACTTTAATTCACAGTTTGATTTCTGAGTATATTAAATGATCATTGTTATATTACTAGTAAGATTTTCTGGGCTAGGATAAAAGAAAATATTTAAAATAGTTTACTCTGTCACTAAGCCAATAAAAACATCCAGTAAGGACCTCATAAAATAATGCAGATGTTTGCTGACTAAACATTCACTGCCACCCCTCCCTCCCCAGAAGGATTCAACTTTCACTTTCTTCTCAAATGAGAAAAACTAAGGCAGATAGAGTAAGGCCAGTCCCTTTGCCTGCAGAGTGGCCACTGGTGATGATTTAAAAGAAAACAGCAGTAAAACCATACACATCAGCAAAATATTTAGTCAGTTGTTTTTGACTACAATTACTTGAGTTTTAAAAATTCTCATCAGCTTTTGAAATGAAGTCTTGGGAACATAAAAACTTATAGGACAAAATTTACTATATAAGGCAGCTATATTTCGGATCAGGGTTAAGGCCAGTTAGTGAGTGGTAGGAAATGGACAGCAAAGCAAATGACTCTGTTTCTGTGATTAGTAGGATTCTAAGTCATAGTTCCTGCCCTTAGAAACATCAGTTAGCTGACATCATTGTTTTCAGTCCATGCCTAGAATAGCATTTTTAAATTAAGCAAACTTTTACTGATACATTTCACCTGATTAAAGTCCAACACCAATAAGCAATTATGACCCTGAGACTTTCCAATCTCTGGTACAGTAGAGTAGTCCACTGTCCATCCTTCAGTTTTTGTTACATCTAGGCTTTCTTCCATACACATTGGTGCAAGTTTTCAATAATTGGTTTTTTTTTTGTTGTTGTTGTTGTTGTTGTTGTTTTCAGGCAGGTCTCACTCTGTAGTCTGGCTGGTCTGGAACTCACTGTGTAGATCAGGCTAGCCTCAAACTCATAGAGATCCTCCTGCCTCTGCCTTCTGAGTGCTGGGATTAAAGCATACCAGACCCAACCTTATTTGATTTAAACCAGGTAGATTTTGTGTTCAAAACCCTAAACATGTGTTTTGTTTATAAATAAGAAATAAGCGGAGCTGGAGAGATGGCTCTGTGGTTAAGAGCATTGACTGCTCTTCCAGAGGTCTGAGTTCAGTTCTCAGCAACCATGGTGACTAATAACCATCTGTAATGGGATCTGATGCCCTCTTCTGGTATGTCTGAAGACAGGTACAAGGTACTCACATACATAAAATAAATAAAAATCTTTAAAAAAAATAAGAGAGAATATTTTTAGTGATATTATCATAGTAGTGGTAGGGCAGTATCTGCAGCTTAGATTGTAGCAGCATCGCTCTAAGAATTCAGAACAACAAAAACCCTGTGGGCCCTTGGACTAGAACTCTGCCTTAATCTATCATTTGATCCCTGAAATTATATAGTGAATAATCATTGTTGTACTACTAATGACAAGAAAATGCCACTTGGAGACTTGGGGAGCCTAATGTTGGTAACAGAGGCAGCGTGACAGGGTGTGGGTGTTTCTTATTTATCTTCCCAAGTGAGCCGAAGAAGGGACATTTTTGCCAACCACAGCAGACCTTTAGATAAATGGTCTCTGTTCACATCTGTTCTGCCACTACTTTACATGGATCACAACAGTAGCTCTCTGCTAATAATTAAAAAGTGTCCCCCTCCACTCTGGATGAGAGTGGTACAGGAAAAGTCCCCTGCAAGTTGCTTGAAATCATCTTGGCTGGGCCTGCACTCTTGGTAGCCACAGCAAGCAGTTGTAAGCCTTATGTAGCTTCCCTAAAATGTCCAGGGAGTTTTCAGAATGGTCAGTGCTGCTATAAGGGTTTTTTTTTTGGTGGCCAGTTAACTGGCATTGCAGTTTCTTGTTTGTTTTGTTTGTGTTGTTGTTTGGTTGGTTTAGTTTTTGATCCTTTGTCCTCACGACAGCCAGGGCAGTGAGAGTCACTGCCACTGCAGCTGGCAATTTGAAAGTCAGATAATCCCAGCACTCGGGAGGCAGAGGCAGGGGGATTTCTGAGTTCGAAGCCAGCCTGGTCTACAGAGTGAGTTCCAGGACAGCCAGGGGGCTACACAGAGAAACCTTGTCTCGAAAAACCAAAAAAAAAAAAAAAAAAAAAAAGAAAGTCAGATTACCTCCTTTCCCCAACATCTTTGCTTGTTTATAGGAAGATGTGCTTAGGGAAAAAACAAAAACTTAAAGGATTTATCATTAACAATGAGTTAAAGAGATTGTGCTTTAACAATGTTTAGCACATCTGTAGCGTCCCAGGGAGAGGTACCCTAACCCTCATTTGTCCACTTGTGGGCACATTCTGGCCAAGGCTTAAGGTGAATGTTATTGGGTTCTAGAGGAAAAAATTTTTATATCATGGTGTTCTATTGCTGTTTTACAAAATTATTATAAACTTTGATGTTTAAAACAATGTAAATATCTTGGTTTGTTTTTTGTCAATTTATACAAGCTAGAGTAATTGGGAAGGTGAAAATTCAGTTGAGAAAATGCTTCCACCAGAATGTTTTGTTTAGTAAGTCTGTGGGTGTGGCAACAAATCCGGTGCGGTAGAAAGAAGCCCCCATGTGTTGGTCTGGGCGCTTTGGCTCTGGGTGGGATGGGACACTCGGGAAGTGGCTGAGCGCTCTTCTACAGTCCAAAGGGCTGGCCAGGCTATGTGAGAGGCCTCTGTGGAGACACAGCCCATGGGTAGAAGAGGGGGCTGTCCAGGGGAATGCCACAGCTGGCTCTGGAATTTCCAGGCTTTGGACATCGTGGACGCCTCCAGAAGCCGCGGTGGGCTGAATGGGTACCATCTAGAAGCGCTGAGACCGGATGCCTTAGGCATGAGATTAGATGCCGCTCCTTAATGGAAGGCTGGATCCCTCGCTTCCCACGGTGGGTCAAGATGAATAGACAGTCATGAATAGGCAGTCCATAATTCTAAGATATTTATTGTCATCGTGTGGAGTGGCATGGATGGAATCATACCCCCGCCCCTCTGGGAGAGGTAAGGCAGATATAGTAACTGGGAAGGGGCGTGGCTAAGCCTCTAGGCGGCTCATTAAACTGGAGGTGGCTTGGGGCTATGTGGCCACGCCTCTACCTGGGGCATGGCCACACCTCCAACTGAGGAAGGGTCAGACCTCACATGACAAACCACTCTACAGGAGGCTGGGGGAGGGGGAGGAATTGTACTTGACAGGAGCCAAAGCCTCCTGGGAGTGTTGGCAAAAACGTTTTTCTGGTACCTTGTGGGTTTCTCCACGGGTTGCCCAGAGTTTAAGCCTGTGCTCGACCAGGTGCCAGACTGTTTGTCACAGACCACTGCCCCACATGTGGGGGCATTTTCTTGATTGATGATTGATGTGGGATACCCAGCCCACTGTGGTCAGTGCCACCTCTGGGCCATGGTTCAGAGCAGAGTAAGAAAGCTGGCTGAGCGAGCCAAAAAGCTGCTTTCCTCCAGAGCGTATGCTTTAGTCCCTACCCTCAGGCTCCTCCTGCCTTGGCTTCCTCTGATGATAGACTGTAACTTATAAACCAGATAAATCTCTTCTTCCTTAAGTTGCTTTTGGTCATGTTGTTTTATCCCAGTAATAGAAAGCAACATAGCATATATTATCTAACCGCTAAGGTATCAACAGGCCTGTGTTTAGGAGGCTGATGGAAGAATTAATTTCCCGGCTCATTCACATTGTTGACTAAGTCTGGTTACTTGTGGTAGAGAAGGCAGTGTCCACATTTCTTTAGGCTGTCAGCCTGAGATCAGTCTTAGTTTTAATGGCTTCTCTCTTGTCCTTGTACTCTAGCTCCTGTACCTTAGGGACCATCAATTGCTGGTTAAACCATTCTCAGGATGGGACTCTCCCCTTCTTCCACTTTCCTACTGGCTTTTCTTGTCTTCTGCTTTTTGAGCAGACATGATCATATTGGGTCTACTCTTACCATCTGAGACTTATCTCCTCCTTTTAAGGATATTTAAGTAACCTTAATTCCATCTTTAGGACAGTGCCTACATAATAGGAAATAAGAATCTTAGGGGAACTTTAGAGTTCTGCCCACCATAGTTATTTTATAACTACTTATTCCCATAAGACTATTATTTATTTATTACATTTTGACTGTGGTTTAATTGTTTAAACTTTTAGTTCAAAGATGACTGCCCCTCCCAAAATAGCAGAATATAATCTACACCTGCAGACTTTTAAAAAGCTGATTCTATGCTGCATTTTTAGAACTAGTGGCCCTTTATTTTTCCTATATTCATAGTTTTATAAATATTGGAATTTTGAAAAAAATATTTATTTTTATTATTTTATTATTGATTGTGTGAATGCATATGCATACCATGATGAGCAATGTAGAGGCCAGAGGACAACTTGTAAGAGGTGAGTCTCTCCTTTCACCTTGTGTGTCCCAGAGACCAAACTTGGATCGTCAGACTTGGTGATGGGTGCTTTAACAGCTGAGCCATCTCACTAGCCAAACAATTTTTTAATTGTCCAGAACAGTGGTTCTCAACCAGTGCGTCACGAGTGGCTGGGGTGTTGTATATCAGATATTTACATTACAGTTCATAACAGCAAAATTAATTATGAAGTAGCAACAAAATAATTCTATGGTTGGGGTCACCACAACATGAAGAACTGTATTAAAGGGTTGCAACATTAGTTAGGTTGAGAACCACTAGCCTAGAACATTTGTCTTTAATAAATCAGAGCATTGCTTTATGAAACCTTGATATTTTAGATGGTTTTACTCCTAAGAAACCACTCTTGTTTCTTAATTTGAATTGTTGCTTTGTTATATTCTGATTTTAAGATTTTTTTTTTTTGAAATATGTAGGTTTGTATTAGTAAAAGTTCTATTCAGATAAGTTGGAAGACAGTATTTAGGGCCTTTCAATATTAAGCTAACTGTTAAATGAGAATAAAAGAGTTTTTTTTTTTTAACTCTAGAGTTAAAATATCAGGTGTAGGTTTTTTTTTCCTCTAGAAATATCATTATCAGAGTAATTATACAATCATTTAAACACAGTTGAGATTATATAAATTAAAGCTTAGCTATGCAGCCTGTTACTGTTCTTATATCTTAGTTACATGTTCAGATGGTATATTTGAGTTGAATATAATTTGATTCTAGTGTTACTCTATCAAAATTTAATTGTTTAGGTATTTTCTGTGTGTAAAAAAAAAATCAATGTCTTCTCTTTAGTATTTCTTTAGAACATTAATCGAATAACATTTTTGGTCTTATGTTGGGAGTCCTGTAATGAAAATGTGCAGGTTTTCCTCTTGTGTTAAATTCTGTTACTTTGGAGCATAACTTGGCTCAGTGGGTAAAGTGTTTGTTGTGTAAGAGTGAGGACCTGTGTTCAGATCCCAATAACCCATGAAAAGCCGACTAGAGTAGTGTGTGTGTGTAATCCCAAAGCTTCTTCAAAAAGATGGGAAACAGAGACAGGAGAACCTCCACACCAGCTAACTGGCATGTGGAGTGGCAACAACAGGAAACTGTGTCCTAAACAAGATGGAAACAAGGACTGACATTTGAGGTTAGCCTCTTACCGATACGTGGATGCTGTGGCACAGCTGTAACTGCACATAAGATTTTTAAAAGGTATTGTAAGGATAGAAGGCTCCTCTAGCTGCAGGAGGATCACGAATTCAAGATCTGCTTGGCCTGAACAGCATATTATCTCAAATATTCCTATGTGTCAGCTTTTATTACCCGAAAAAATGCTGTGTGACTCTTAACTGTCCTGTGACTGGGGTAGATGTGAGCATTGCCATCCCCAGGCTTAATTAAGAACACAGAAGCCTTTCCCTTGTACCTAGCAGCCTTTACATGTTGTTCCATTTAACCCTTAAACGAGGTTGGTCTCCTGTGTCGCCACCCTACCATTATTTTCTTCACAGTATTCTCCCCTGTCTAAAATTATTGAATCAGTTACTTCCTTGTGTAATGTTTGCTTCCCACTAGAAAGTAAGCTCTGGGATCCAGGGACTTTCCAGATAGGCCCAGCACTGAGTAGATATTCATAACTGAGCCAGCACTGTGAAGCTAGTAAATAGCAAAGTCAAGATAAGAGCATCTGTTTGTTGTTGTTGCTGCTGCTCATCTCCAAGTCTTTTTTCAAGATGACTACTTCTAAAGTAATGTTCTTCGACATTGTTGAAGTGTTTTGATTAGATGCTACCTTAGGTTATTGCTCTGATGAAACACTGTAACCAAAAGCAATTTGGGGAGGAAGGGATTTTTATTTCATTCACAGTTCCATATAGCAGTTCATCTTTAAAAGCAGTGAGGGCAGGAACTCAAGCAGGACATGAACCTGGAGGCAAGAGGTGATGCAAAGGCCATGGAGTGCTGCTTGCTGCTTTGTTAAATCATTAGGACCAAAAACCAAATTGGGAAGGAAAGGGTTTATTTGGCTTATACTTTCAGATCATAATCTATCATTGGAGGAAGTCAGGACAGGAACTCAAACTGGGATAGAACTGGGAGGCAGGAGCTGATGTAGAGGTCATAAAGAGTGCTGCGTACTGGCTTGCTTCCCATGTCTTGCTCAGCCTTCTTTCTTGCAGAATCAATGGGCTTGGTTCCTCCCCCACCAATCACTAATTAAGAAAATGCCTTACAGCCAGATCTTATGGAGGCTTTTTCTCAATTGAAGTTCCTTCCTTTCAGATAACTCTAGATTATGTCAAGTTGAATAAAACTAGCCAGCACAGATGCCATTGATCAATTTTTATAAGTTTTGATTTCCCATGTAAGTAAAGCCTGTAAGCCTGCTTTGATTGATTGTGGATGGTTGCTTTGCTAGTACTGGGCTGGAATAAATAAATCATTGTTGGTTTTGTTCATACTGAAGCAGCATAGGCAAAGAGCCATATCTTCTCACTGTGCTTGTTTAAAAGTCAGGTGAGAAGAGCTTCTTCGTTCATTGATGTGAACCTTATAAAAAAAATTAGTGGAGTCTCATAGGACACTCAGAGTGAGAGACAAGATGTTCATTGATAGCATTGGCCACACATGAAAGCATTTTACATAGCTTTTCAAGTTCTAAATTTGCTTATGCCTCAGAGAATGCAGTTCTCTGCGATGTTTGTTCCACAGCACATGTGTTTAAAAGCTTGAAAGACTTGTGGCATGGATGGTCTCTAAATGATGAGGTTTTTCAAAATGCCATTGTTGTTTAGAGAGAACACTTTTTTTTTTTTCAAAAAACTTTATAAAGTCTATTTTTCAGGTTTACTCAAAATTTCTTTTGTGTTATATATTTTATTACCTGTCTTCAAGTCCCCACGCTGGTGTAATGCTTAGCATATAATTTTTAAATGAACATTACTCAGTAAATGTTACATTGGAATACAGCTTCTATATACATAAAATACTTTTCAGATGGGGGCTAAAATTGAGGGAGGTGAGCAGGATCTTACTGTGTAACTTAGGTTGGGCTTGAATGCAAAGATAGTCTTGCCTCAGCCTCCATGTGTTAGAATCACAGGCATCTGCCACCTTGTCCTGGCTCTGGAAAACCATTGTTTGAAATGACTTGGACCTAGTTAAAGGTGAGTATTTGTGCTGGCTAGTTTTATGTCAATTTGGCACAAGCTAGAGTGACTTGGGGAGAGCGGCTTTCAATTAAGAAAATGCTTCCCTGAGTTTGGCCTGTCATCAAGTCTGTAGTGCATTTTCTTAATTAGTAATTGATGTGGGAAGGCCTATCCCATTGTATGTGTGTGGTGCCACCTGTGGGTTGGTGGTCCTGAGTCCTATGAGAAACTAGGCTGGGCAAGCTAGGAAGGAAGATCCTGTATATCCTCTATACCAGCATCTACCGCTAGGTTCCTGCACTGTTTTAGTCCCTGCCTTGACTTCCCTGGACAATGGAAGATGTCCCTGTAAGATGAAATAAATTCGTTCTTCCTCAAGTTGTTTTTGGTCCTGGTTATTTCATCAGAGCAATAGAAACTGAAACTCAGATACTTTCCTATTATGAAATAGTCAGGAAATCCTTTGTTTTGCTTCAGGACTTACTTTTTCTTTTTATTCTATGTCTTTTTATGATAAATATTTATTGAATATTGACATTTAGTTCACATGGCCAGTGGCACATATTTAAATAAACAATTGGTAAATATGGAGATTTTTATATTATCATCACTGCTGGTATTAAGATACAGAACACATCCTCCACCCCACAAAATTTTCTTGTGCACACAATCTCCCTTTTTTTTTTCCCACCTCAGCACAAGTTAAACACATATGCATTGTCCTGGTGGGATATGACCATAGTATTCTAGGTAGTTACTCAGTAGATAGGAGTACATTCACTGAATGTTTGTGCAAGATTGTTTGTTGTTGTAAACATTATTTGGGGGTTTCTTCCCCACCTTACATCAGCTCCCAAATAAAAGACACAGAACCTTTATACTTATAATAAGCCTTTAAGCACTAGAGCTGGGCAGATATCAGTCCTCTGTGCTATTTTGTCTCCTTCCCTGTCAATAATCCTGAGATATCACTTGCCATGTTCTACCTGGGCTGCTCCTATTCCAACAGACTGGCTCTCATGGGCGTGTGCTCATGATCCACCTACCCTATGGCATCTTCTTTCTTCTCTTCCTCCCTCTCTCCATGGTCTCTGCCTCAGACCTCAGACCTAGGAACTGACCTATTCTGCCCAGCTACAGGCTATAGACATCTTTATTCAAACAATAGTTTTAAATTAAGGAGCAAGGTTTGCACAACAAAAACTGACATATGTGAGAATTTGCTCATTCTTGAGGCAACTAGACCTTGGGATACAGAATTTAGCATTATAATATGTAACAACGACCAAACCTCAACAATTGTTCATGGTACCATCATTACTAATATAACTCTGAGGTTAAAAAACCAGCTTAAATACCTGTCAAGAAGGGATGAAGAAATGACGATATGTCTGTTTAATGTAATATATCTGGTAATAAAAGGAAGTGAACTACTGAATATTATAATTTGAAACAGATTTGCCTTCTTTGTTGTATAATATTTTGCTTGATATTAATTTTCATTCTGTTAACATGCTCCTTAAAATGAAGGAATATATTCTATTCTATTCATCTGTTTTAATATTAACAATTTAGTTACTATTAACTGATAAATGAATGTTAGCTATATTTGAGTGGTCGATGATTGGCTATTTCTCAGAAAACTCAGTCGGAAACAGTAAGTATAAAAATTCTGCTACACAACACATTTCTGTAATACCAGATAACATTCTAGGTAAGTAGGAAATGATGTCAGTGATGTCAGTATGGATTTGTGTAAGACTTTTGAGACAAAATGAAGCAGAATCATGAGAGTAGAAAAGCTAAGTGGGAAGAGAAGGGTAAGGCCTGAGATTGCTATCATACACACAACTTTGAAGTCTGGTAAATCAACAGTAAAGATTAGTGGGGGCTTTTGGGTGTGTGTGTGCCTGGGGAGGACTCTTGAACTTTGCCTGTAGTGGCAACAACCTCACTTCTCCAGTTAAGGTCTGCTTCATATGCACTGTTTGCCCACCTTTTTACCTCCTGTTTGTTAGTTCTTTATATTTCCTGAATTAGTCGTTAACTATGCTGAGTTGTTTGGCAAGGTCTTGTGCAGACAAGGCAAGTACTCGTCTGCTGAACTGTATCCCTAACCCTTTATATAACTTCTTATTTACCGTGTAATAAGTATATGGATTTATGTAAATCCATAAAGATAATGAACTTAGCAGTGCCACCTATTTAGAAGTAGGGAATTATGCTACACTAAAACTCTGTTGTAATAATTTTTTGTCTTGATTTTATTTGACTTATTTATGCCTGCCAATTTTTTTTTTTTTAGGCATATTACACCTGAAAAGTTTTATGTGGAAGCTTGTGATGATGGAGCAGATGATGTACTCATCATTGACCGAGTGTCCACAGAGGTCACCCTTGCAGGTATGTCTAGCTAGTTTCAGAGCATCCCAGAGAGATTTAGTACTGAGATCGCAGTGATTAAGACTGTCAGTGGTGCATCATTATGAGGCTCTTTGAGTGTCTTATTAGCAAGCTTAGTTCTTGCTGCCTCAATTAATTTTAGGGGGAGGTGTTTTTTGACAAAGGATTTTGCTATATAGTCCAGGCTTTCCTAAAATTCATTATGTAGCTTAGGCTGACCCAGAACTCTGAATCGTCCTGCATCTACCTCCCAAGTGCTGAGATTATAGGTGCATGTTATCATGTCTAAGCCAGAATTATTCCTGTTTCCTTTATCTGTATTATGATAGGTTTGATTTCAATATATAAACTCATTTCTAGACATTCTAGACATTAGACTAACATTCGAATGAGTGTAAAGATGTTTTGCTTTAAGTATCAGGAGCTTTTATTTTTGTTTTGAAAAGTTTCATAACTATGAAGATACTTTTAACGTGAAAAATAAAATGAACGTCACTGGCTAAAGCTTGTAAGTATTGCAGGCAATGCTTACTTTTTAATCCAATTTTATTTTTTGTGTCCCTTGAATGTGAAAAATATTTTTGCTCAGTGTGTTTATGGAACAATCTGAGTTCTGAAGAAATTAATGTTAGTTTTGATGATAATGTGCCAGGTAATAGCATATTAGAATCTCTTATTTCATTTATTAAACACCAAGTTATAGCATATTAGAATTTTATATTTCATTGGTTTAGTACCAGGATACTCACATAAGATTGTTATATTTTATTGATTTAACGTTTCCAGTTCATTTCCAGGCAGTTATATGTTTCCTTTTTTAAAGATTTATTTATTTTATTTATATGAGTACACTGTACCTGTCTTCAGACACACCAGAAGAGCTTATCAGATCTCATTACAGATGGTTGTGAGCCACCATGTGGTTGTTGGGAATTGAACTCAGGACCTCTGGAAGAGCAGTCAGTACTCTTAACCAGTGAGCCACCTCTCCAGCTCTATGTTTCTTATTTTTAAGAAAATCTTTGAAGGTGCACTTTTCTTTCCTTGTTGTTTTTTGGGGGGTAGGGGGGTTCCTGTATAGACCTAGCTGTTTTGGAACTTGCTCTATAGACTAGGCTGACCTGGAACTCACAAAGATCCTCCTCTGCTTCCTGAGTGCTAGGATTAAAGGTGTGCACCACCACAGCCTGACTGAAGGTCCACTCTTTTAATCCTAGCACTTGCGAGGCAAGGCAGGCTGATCTCTGTGCATTTAAGGTCATCCTGGTCTACATAATAAATTCTAGGCCAGCCAGGGTTATCTATTGAGATCTGTCCTGAATAATGACATGGAGACCTTTATTAATAAGCTTCTAGCACTGTAAGTGAGCAAATCCTGAGCCATTCTAACCCAACAATGTTGGGGCTGGTTACTTACCAGGCACGTGGCCCATTATCTTTCATCTTAGTCCTGGCCTGGCATCTCCTCCTTCCATGTCCTGATGGTGACTCCCAGGGTCCTATCTCACCATTTGAGACCCTTTCATTTCTCTGGGCACAGAAGTCCTACCTTATCCTCTTCTGCCTGGCTATTGGCTGTTCAGCTCTTTATTTAACCAATCGGAAGGTGATGGAGACCTTTTGTTTATAAAGGACTAAGGCAGGAGATGCTTAGCAAAACCAAAATCTGACCTGTAATCAGATCTCTGCCAATTTAGAAATCAGCATTTGAATAATACAAGGATAATCTTTACACAGTATACAAAAACATTACTCCAACAGAGACCTTATCTCAAAAGATTTGAATAGCCAGAGTATGTATTTAGTAATAATGTTTCAATAGATAAAATAAAATACAAAAATATTTTAAGTAGATTAATAAGGTGTGAGAAAAATATAAATAAACTTACCATATGTATGGGTAACTGGTTATTTCTATAAACACCTTAGTTTTTCTTTGACAAATATCATTAGAGTTCTGTTTTAAGTTGATAATTAACATATTCTGTCTGTCTCTTGCTTGATAGTTTCTCTTCAAGGTAACTGATTAATTTTAACTATTAATATACTTCCAGAGATGCATTATACCACTCAACACCATTACTGCTTTACTCACTAGTGGTAGGAGCTACTGCTTTGTAAGTAAATACACTTTATTAAAAAGTGTATTCTCAGTTATTTTTTGGACTAGCAATGACTTTACTTGGAGGTAGAGCTTGCAGCTCCACTTTAGTAGACTGAAGTGTTATAGTCAAGACAGATTTGATGTAAAGTGATAGTACCAACAGTCCTTCATGGAGTGAAATAACTTTGATACAAAGTCAGTGATAGTAAGGGGCTAACTGGCTGTTTCTCAGCCAGTTTCTCTTTCCAGTAGCAATGCAGACTGTGGCCATAGAAAATAGATTATTTTTCTTCCATGAAAAACTAACATATATTCTGAGAGTTGCTACTGTTTTATTGTTACTTTGCTCTGGTCAATAAATCTTACCATTCTCCCAATAGTACATTTGAGTTTACCAAATAATCTCAGTGTATTCAGAACAGAATATTCTCCTGAGCTGTTTGTTGCTCAGGCTCTTCTTTTTCCCTCCTTTTCTTCGTTTGTGGATATAATCTTGTATGTGACCTAGGCTGTCCTTGAACTTGATGTGTAACGCATTCCTAGTTTTCATACTGGGTAATTATAGAATGTTACTGTTAAGTCAGTTGAATTATTGAGGACAAACATAATGGATTTTGACCGTTTTTAGTATTTTATTTAGAATTAGTTATTTAGAATAAGAGAATTACAACTATTACTGAATTTAAGGACCAGGACTTGTGTTTACAATAGTGGGATTTGGGTCCATAATAAGTTGAAAGAAAACTGGGGGAAAAAAGCCTAATAAAATAAAGTTTTTCAGCAACATAGCTTGGAGAACCTTGTGTTAGAGAGTGACTGCTTTCTTTTACTGTCCTTCAAAGTTCTGTGTGTAAGTGAGTGTGGAAGAAATGAATAGTGGTATTTGAATTTGAATCAACCAAAACAAGCTTGTTTGATATGGAAGTCTCCCACCTGCCTTTGGGGCATTATTTTCTAAACAAAATTACTACAAAAATATGTTCTGTGAAATGTATTGGCTGAAAGTTAACAATTCTGAAATGCATTCTCTAAGATACAATTTTATTGAAAAAAAAATCAAGGTTGGTTAGTATGTTGCCTTCTTGCCTGCATGTATATACTGTTGCTAGACACGGAAGAGGAAGCTCTTGCTTCCTTTCTTCACTTGACTCTCAGACATGGATTGGCAGCTCTACTTCTGTGTGAAGATGAGGTTCTTGTTTCAAATCCTTACTTCTACTTAATCTCAAAGGGATTGACAGTGCTCAGTCTCTGTCAACATTAGAAATTACCCACAGCTTACCTGATGAGGAAACTCAAGTATGTTGTTTTTGATACCATCTTCTTTTACTGTCACATGGACTTCTTTATTTTATGCTTTGCAAAAATGGAGGTCTGATATTAATGAAAAAAATGATAGTTTTTGTTTTTAGAATAAATTGTTTAAATTGATTTACTTGAAGTTACTTAAACTAGATTTCTATTTTATTGGTGAGCTTTTCTATTCTTCTTTTTAAGCCAAAAAAGATGTTCCCCCTTCTGCTGTTACAAGACCAATATTTGGGATAATGGGCACAATCCATCTGGTGGCAGGTAAGAGAAAATAAGCCATGATGAGCAAAGAAAATAAGTAAATGAATAACGTTAGATAACGAAAAGGTGTTCTTCCTGTCATTCTTTAGCTAAATCTCTAGGTTAAGTATTTGTCCGTAGTTTCTAAAAAATAATATTCTCTAAACAGTTAAATTTATCATTCTGAAGTATTCTTTTTAAAAGAAAGGCTTCATGTTTGATTTTATTTTACAGTTGAAAGCTCATAATTTTTTTATAAATTCTGAGAACACTTAATGTTTGTTAGTTAGTTAGTTTGTTTGAGACTGGGTTTCTCTGTGTAGTCCTGGCGGTCTTGGAAGTTGCTATATAGATCATGCTCATCTGGAACTCAGAGATCTTCCTACCTCTGCCTCCCAAGTGCTGGGAGTAAAAGCATGTACCACCATGCCTGGCCCATTTAAAACATTTTAATGCATTGATTTATCAGAGTATGCTAACCCTTCAACCTTATACTGACACTACAGCATATGTTACACTATAATATTTGGTATGCGTTATTAAGAAGATATTTGTTTGAAACATGGTCTTAATCTATAGCTAGAGATGGGTTTGAACTCTATATTCTAGGCTGGCCTCTAACTCACTATCCTGCCTCTGCCTCCCAAGTGCTAGGATTATAGACGTGCAACAAGGTACATTTTCCATTTGAGTTTCATTTTATTGAACTTTAAAAAAGTTTCTTTGTCTTTAATTTCAGTCACAATGTTAGGTGCTGAGTTACAAAATATTTCAAATGTTCCTTTTCTTTTTGTAGTTCACATTCTAGTGATGGAGGTATACAAGTAATAAGATACTGTAGCACAGTATGACAGCTTCTGGGAAAGATTTATATATAGTAAGACCTCTGGGCAGGGCAGTTAGAGGTAGAACATGGAACCCATAGATCATAAAAATTAATATGAGAGCTGAGATTATAATAGGTTGGTGGTAGTGTTTGCCTATCATGTGCAAAACCCCAGCTTGTTTTCTGTCTCACACGAGGAAGGATGAGGGAACTGTGTTTAATTATCAGGGTAAAGGTTGGTATATTGTGCGTGGGCTGTCAGGATGCTGATTTCTAACTACTGCTCCTTTGTAGGTTCACAGTATCTAGGTAGATATTCTGCCCTAGCACACTGTGCACCATTTAGAGTAATAAGGACAAAGGAATGGTGTAGAGGGGATTGCCCTGCAGTGGTCAGATTTGTGAATTCTGGTGTTTCAAGGTACAAACTCGGAAAGCAATGATAAGCAGAGTCCTGTGTGCCTCGAGAGTGACAAGAAAGCAAAAATATTTTCTCTCTGCTCTCTACCAGCTAAGCTCAGTTCTTTGGCTATCAAAATGTTTGCTTTTATCTTCTTGAGAAAAATATTATCCTTTTAATAGGATATTTTTCTAAATGTATATTATACTTTCTGTTCATAAATTTTAAGAATGCTTTTAAAAATGGACCTTTTATCAGAGGAGCTCAATGCAGTCTTATTTTTCCAGGCTTTAAAGTTTACATATAAGGGCTATTAATTTGTGTTTTCTGTTTGTTGTTTTTGTGATATGCTAAGACTCAAACCCAGGGTTTCACACATGCTGAGCATAGGCTCTACCACTGACCTGAATCTCCAGCTCCATTCTGTATTTTTTTTTAAACATTTGGGCTTTTCTTTTCTTTTTTTCAGGTAACTATCTTGTTGTCATTACCAAAAAGGTGAAAGTAGGTGAATTTTTTAATCATGCAATCTGGAAAGCTACAGATTTTGATGTTCTTTCTTATAAGAAGACAATGTTGCACTTAACTGATATTCAGGTAAGACTTTAATTATTAATTGCAAAGCTCAAAAATGCCATGCAGTAGGGGGTTGTAAAATGTAGATGGATTTCTTATAAGCCTAGTCATTAAGCAATTTGTAAATAAAGTTGTCTACTATATTTCTACCTATTCATGAGATGATTCTTTAAGGGACTGGAGAGATGACTCAGTGTTTAAGAGCACCGAGTGCTCTTCCAGAGGATTCTGGGTTCAATTCTCAGCACCCACATGGTAGCTCACAACTGTCCAGGTCCAAGGGATCTGACACCTCACACAGACACACATGTAGGTAAAACATCAATGCACATTTTTTTAGAAAAATCATTAAAAGTGCAATATTTTAAAAGTTTCTATGTTTTGTTGGTTTTATTTTTAAGTAATGAAAAATTTAAATTATGAAGTTCTTCTGGAGAAAAAAGGACAAATAGAAGGCCCGAGAACTTTATACTCACTGGGTGGTGGTGCTGCACTCCTTTAATCCCAGCACTTGGAAGGCAGAGGCAGGTGGATCTCTGAGTTGGAGGCCAGCCTGGTCTACAGAGAGAATTCCAGGACAGCCAGGGGTACACAGAGAAACCCCCATCTTGAAAAACCAAAAAATAAATAAAAATAAAAGAACTTAATACTCGGCCTTAGCTGAGTATTCACTATAGAAAAATAAAATATTAGATACTTTTGAAATTGTTTTCCATTTCTGTTTTCTTCCAGAAGAAAGTTTTCTTCACTGTTAATCACATGGGACAGATATATGTATGTACATATACACACACACATATTAGAGTGAGTGCGTGTGTGTGTGTGTGTGTGTGTGTGCGTGCACGCACAGAACATGTACATATATTTTCACATACTCGTTGCTTGTTTGCTTTGTCCACAGATTTCAGTTACTTGGTTTAGTTAACAGTATGTCCCTAACTACAGAGTAAATGTTAGTGACCATGGCATAGTAACTGAAGAAGCAACTTAGCAAACATGAAAGTGCAAACAAACAAACATGATAACTCTGAAACCGATTTGAAATTGGGTGTGATGATGGAGCCATGGAGTAGCTTGACCAGGGGAACACAGCAGTCACCAGTCTAGAGACTGGGTACAAAGCCAGGTTTAGTTACCCAGTTACCATCACAGTGCAGTGGCAGTTACAGAAAGGAAGGGCAAGTGATAACTGCAGCTCACTTTTTCCTAAAGAAACTGCCACATTTTTATATGGCATTCAGAGAGCAAAGGGTAAAATGCCAACAATGCCTGACTTAGGAAAGCTGGAGCGTTTACAATGTCAGAGCAGATATTCCCAGTCACAAATTATATGACAAGGAGCAGTGGGCAGGCACTGCTCAGGTTTCTTGATAAAGTTTTTTGAAGTAAAACATTTTTAGTTTTTATGTTTCTGATCATTTGAGTTATAAACTGAGCCCAGCAGTACCTACTACTGGGTGTAGTGGTTCACACTTGTAATTCCAGCACTTAGAGACTAAGACAGGAGGAACCAGAGTTCAGCCCCGGCTGAGCTGTGTAATGAGGCTCAATGTCAGAGATACATTTGCTCATAAAATACAATGCTAACATTACTTTCACTATTCATTTATAACTTGTAATTGTTGGGGTTCAGGGATTGCCACACAGACCATATGAACACTGATTTCAGTTAAGCAAGAGTAGTTTATTGAACGCAAGACTGATTGATCAGGTCCACAACAAAGGACTTGTGAACCTAATTGTGGTGCTAGTATATTCTTAGGGTGGGCTTTTTGTAGGAAAAACCAAGTTCAGAAGTTCAGAAGGCAAGTGTGGAGGCAATACTACATTTTGGCTAACTAAACAAAGTATTATCAGCTGGCTTTTAAGCTGATTGGTCCTGAGTAAGAGGGATGGTAGACGAGTGGTGAGCAGGGGAGTGTCAGAGCACCAAGATAACAAAGCATAAGTAGTATAGTCACAGACCTTGTAGGATAAGTTTTCAGGGTCAGCTATGGATAGTTACTTCTGGGAAGCAGAGTCTGAGGACCTGAACTTATTTTCTCCTTATGAGCAAAATGGAGACTGAGTACAAAATGGCTGCAGTTATGTTAAAAGGAGCAGGCCTCAACAGCAATAAGAACATCTTTTTTCCCTTTGTTTTTTGAGACTGGGTTTCTCTGAAACCCAGAAATCACTCTGTAGACCAGGCTGGCCTCCATCTCAAAGATCTGCCTGCCTTTGCCTTCTGAGTTCTGGAATTAAAGGCATGTACCACCAACAACTGGCTTATGTTTGTTCTTGTTGCTTGGTTTGTTTTTTTATGTGAATGTTTTGCCTGCATGTATGTATGTGCACTACATAAGTGCCTGGTGCCTACAGAGGTCAGAAAAAGGCTTTGAGTCCCCTGGAAATAGAGTCACAGGTGATTGTGAGCTGCCATGTAGTTGCTGAGAACTGAACCCCAGTCATCTAGAGGAGCAGCCATTGCTCTTAACTGAGTCACCTCTTCATCCCCAAGAACATTTTTAATATTTTCATAAAACTTTTAAAGGTTATAAAATAATCAATTTTCCAGTGGCTTATATAAAATAATTTATGTTAATAATGTTAATATAACATGGTGTGGTGGTGCATGCCTTTAATCCCCGCACTTGGGAGGCAGAGGCAGGAGGATCTCTGAGTTTGAGGACATCTTGGTCTGCAAAGTGAGTTCCAGGACAGCCAGGACTACACAGAGAAACCGTCTCAACCCCTCCCCTCCATATATATCATGGTACATTTTTACACTGTTGCAAAGTAAAGATTGACAATACTTATTTTCCAAAGGTATTTTTTGCTTGAAATTTGTGTGATACTTTCACAAATTGTATTGCCTTATTCTACTTTTAAATTTGTGTGTATGTGTGTGTGAGTGTGTGTGAGTGTGTGTGAGTGTGTGTGAGTGAGTGTGTGAGCGTGTGTGAGTGAGTGTGTGAGTGTGTGTGAGTGTGTGAGTGTGTGAGAGTGTGTGTGAGTGTGTGTGAGTGTGTGAGTGTGCGAGTGTGTGAGTGTGAGTGTGTGTGAGAGTGTGTGTGAGTGTGTGTGAGTGTGTGAGTGTGTGTGAGTGTGTGTGAGAGTGTGTGTGAGAGTGTGTGAGTGTGTGTGAGTGAGTGTGTGAGTGTGTGAGTGTGAGTGTGTGAGTGTGTGTGAGTGTGCAAGTGTGTGTGAGTGTGAGTGTGTGTGAGTGTGTGTGTGTGAGTGTGTGTGTGTGAGTGTGTGTGTGTGTGTGAGTGTGAGTGTGTGTGAGTGTGTGTGTGTGAGTGTGTGTGTGTGAGTGTGTGTGTGTGTGTGTATGTGTGAGTGTGTAGACTGGCAGGTATGTACCATGGTGTTTTAGGTGTTGGTCCTTACCTTTGCTTGAGACAGGTTTCTAGTTTGTCTCCACCATCACTGCTCCGTGAGTTTTCAGGTATTCTTTTCCACATTCCACCTTACTGTGGGAGCACTGGGATGATGGATGGCACCACTGTGCCCAGGGTTCGGTGGGTCTCAGGGATCTGAACTCAGGTCCTCTTGCTTGCATGGCAAGCATTGTACCCACCAAGCAGTAATCTACCAAGCCCCCTATTGAGGTTTTACAAAGCTCTACCTCTTCAGAATACTTGTTTCCAAAGTAATTTACAGTATTTGTTCTTTAAAAATGCCCTTCCCACCCATCCCCATTATGTAACTGTGGCTGTCCTGGAACTCACTGTGTAGACCAGGCTGGCCTAAATGTACAGAGATTCTGCCTGGAGTACCTGGGTTAAAGCATACTCATTTAAACATGTTTTATGCTTGAGTTTTCTTTGTTTGTTTGCTTGCTTATTTTGGTTTTGTTGTTTGTTTTCCTGGTGAGACAGTGCCTTACTATGTAGCCCTGGCAGGCATGCAACTCAGATCCACCTGCCTCTGCTTTCTGGGCTCTAGGATTAAAGGCATGTAACACTGTTCCTGGCTAACAAGGTTAATTTTTTTTTTAAAAAAAGGTTTTGCTTTTTGTGTGTGAATCAGAGTATTTAATTAGGGTTACTTACAGTGCTGAAGAGATGGCTCAGTGGTTAAGAGCACCGACTGCTCTTCAGAGGTCCTGAGTTCAATTCTCAGCAACCACATGGTGGCTCACACCTATCTGTAATGGATCTGATGTCCTCTTTTAGTGTGTCTGAATACATCTAGAGTGTACTCATATACAATAAATAAATAAGTAAATAAAGTTTTTTTAAAAATTAGGGTTACTTACATAGGCGCAAAGGCAGCATACCAGAAAATATCTCTTTCACACCCAGCACCCATCTTATTCTCAGGGAAGGATGCATACCGTGTTTGTTTCTATAAGACTTGGTTTTCCAAAACATAGGCCTTACCTGTAAAAACATCAAATCATGTCAGTGTCTTACCAAGTAAAACTGTAAGGTATGTTTTAGAATTCCCTTTTTCCTGATATATTAGTATATTCATTCTCCATGAGGAATAATACTTTAAACAAATAAAAATGAAGCTTAGAGTTCAGTCTTTGAAGCACTTGCCTTGCCACCATGAGGGCCTGAGTTTGATCCCTAGAAACTCCGATTAAAAACCCAAACATGGTTACTCACACAGTCCAGTGATGATAGGAGACAGACACAGATGAATTCCTAGGCCTTGTTGACTGAACAACCTCAACTAAACCGTGAGTTCCAGGGCTCTAAGAAATTTCACTTCAGTAAAGAGAGATGGTGGGGCCTGGAGAGATGTCTTAGTGGTTAAGAGCACTTGTTGCTTTTGCTGAGAATATAGAATTGGTTCATAATACCCACAGGGTGGCTTACAACCATCCATAACTTCAGTTTCAGGGGGTCTGATGCCCTCTTCTGCTACTAGGCTCACACATACTGCACACACATACATATATACATACATGCATGCATGCATGCATACATAACATACACTTGTATGTTTTGCCTCTATTATATATAGATAAAACATTCATACACATAAAATAAATTATTAAAAATTATAGAACAGATAGATGGTGTCATAAGTAATAATACCCAGGGCTATTCTCTGGCTTCCATACCCCACACTCCATGCAGTGTCATAAACACTAACACACGTGTACCCACACATATGTGTTGTAGAAATAAAAGTAGCTGTATTTATTATAACTAGTTAGGAATATTTTCTTGGATAATTTCTTTGTGACTACTATGTTGTCAAACCATAAAGCTAAATTTTGTGATGTTTACTACATATTTTTTGCTTTTGCTAGTCTGTGTTCAAATGTGTATATATACATTTGTAACATGTAAGTTTACATATTAATCATCTGATGACTACTAAACATTACCAAACCTTGACAGCTTATTTTTTTTTAAACAATTTTTCTTTTTTAAAAGTCAGTATTGTTTTTAACTGGGAAAGCCAGCTAAAATTATTATTCCAAAATAAAGGTATACTTCTTTTACTAGGCTTTCTAATCTTCATTTTAATGAAAAATGATCGTTTTATTTCCTATCCAACCCAAACCAGTGAAGTTTTCTGAAAGTGAGGCCAATGCTCACCTCTTGATTTGTGTGTTTCAAAGCTAATGAGGATGACGATGGTAAACCATGCTTTGACGAGTATTCTTCCCCATTTCTGGCTGAGTGCTTATTTCAGTGATACGTAATGGGGCTGTTTTTAATTTTACTGTCTTCTCATGCTGATAGTTTTCAACTATGACCTGTATTAAACTCTTCCTTTTCTTCTTTACAGTTACAAGATAATAAAACTTTCCTAGCAATGCTAAACCATGTCTTGAGTATGGATGGATTTTACTTTTCAACAACGTATGACTTGACCCATACTTTGCAACGACTATCTAACACAAGTCCAGAATTCCAAGAAATGAGTCTCTTGGAAAGGGTAAGCTGGATCTTCAGGTATTTAATTTATTTTTAGTTGCTTTTAAAAGGGGGCATGTTTCTTTCACCTATAATATTTATAATTTTTTTTCTTAACACCTATGTTCCAGTCCTCATATGTGCTAGGCAAGCACTCTCCCATTGAACCATATTCCCAGTTGTTTTGATTTCCTTTACTCTTGACTGTATTAGAATCTTATGTGTGACTTTGAAAACATACCATGTTTCAAATATCTTATCACAGGCCTCATGGAGAGCCTTGCCCTATGTATAAACACACAGCCAATTTGAGATAAATTGAGGTAAATACTCAAGAGTCTAGTCACACAGGTGATTAGATGAAAACTTTTCAGAATGGGTGTGTGCATGTTATGTGCATGTATGCATAATAAAGTGTTGGAGATTGAACCCAAGGCTTATCACATACTAGGCAAGCACTTTACCACTGAACTGCATTCCAACCCCAGAGTTTGCAAATTTTTAATAAATATTACCAGGCTATTAAACATAAACTTGGGTGTCAAGTCTTGAAGCTAGAATTGTGTTAAGTACATTTGTGATCATTGCTCTTAGTTCAGCACTATTAGCAACACAATTAAGCTTATAAAAATAAAATCAGTGTTCTAATAGGTAATGGCCTGCCAACTGTGGTATTTTTAAGTAGAAGAGACAGCAATTATTGATTTAAGACTCTTGAGTCAGTTATGAAGGTACAGGCCTGTAGTCTCAGCTCTAGAGGTGTACTCGCCTTCTTGATCTTGTTTTGTTCTCACACTCTCACACCAGGATCTCACCCCCAGGTTGGCCTTGAAGTCACTGCGTAGCCCAAGAAGGCCTTGACTTTTGAATCCTCTTACCTCAGCCTTCTAATGGAATTACAAAGCTTGTGCCACAGGTTTTGCTAAAATGAATGTACTTCTAATATTAGGCTTTAAATGTCCTCATCTGAGTTTCTGCTGCTTTGGGATGTGGCTAATTGCTGCCTTGGTTTTATTTATCTGTTATTGTTTTATTTTATATGTGAGGTGCTGGAGCTTAAACCAAGGACTTCATACATGCTATGAAGCATTCTACTACTAAGCCATGCCCCTAGTCCTGCCTTTATTTTTTTTTCTTTAATTAACAAATCATGGACATATTTAGGGGCATACAGAATTATAAAGGTTGCTATCTGTATACCATTGCCAGTTGTGCACCATTTTCAATAGTGAAAATGATAAGTTTCTCGAATTTAGTATTTTAGCTGTTTAGAGTTAAGATTTTACATTGTAATCAAGTAAAATTGTATGTTAAGTTAGATATAAGCTAAGTATTCAGGAAATTGGGCTTTTATACAAAAGAGACTGATGCTTTTTAAAACAATTGCTGTCCTCCTTACATGTCTTTGAAACTTCTTGTGCTTGTTGTATGCCAGGCATGCACTACTTAATGGGGACCCAAAGTGAAACACTGAAGCCCTTGTGCTATGGGAAGAGCCTTCAGTATACTTAGAGAGGTAATAGTATAACATTCACAAGCAGAGGTGACTGCCACTGGAGACAGTCCTGTAGGAAGGAGAGTCTGATTCTGCCCTCGTAGTACCAGACAGCTCCAGCAAGGAAGGTTACTTTGGAGCTGAGGCTTATCAGTTAGATGATAATGAGGGAGGGACGCTTTTGGTAGGAGTAAAACAGTACCCTAAGGTGTAGGAGCTAGGAACTATTTCTTCTGTGACAAGATCTCATTATGTAGCTCTGGCTGCCCTGGAACTCAGCTACTAGACCAGGCTGGCCTCAAGCTCACAGAGATCCACCTGCCTCTGCTTCCTGAGTACTGGAGTTAAAGGTGTGTGTAAAGGGTTTTGTGGGTTTTTTTGTTTTGTTTTTTTAAAGCTAAATAAAAATGTCACAGAGAGTCATAAAACTGATAATTGAAACTTTATCTTCTTCAGAGAACAAAAAATTTACATTGAATGGTCAGTGTTTTTTCATAGAATTAGGGACTTGTCTTTGTTTTGGTTCCTTGATTATGTTTTTCCAGCTGTTATTTTATCCTTAAAGGTTTTCATTTCCGCTTCTTAAAGTCTTTAATACTTAAAAAACCATGTGGCTTTTTTACTTGCTGCTTCCACTTATAATTCAACAGTAATTTTGTTTTAGCACTATGCTTTTTTATCAAGCTGTATTCCAAATAATTCAACTTTTTAGAAATAGTAAGCTATTATTTACATTTCACTGACTTATAAAATACTTAGTTCTATAGTCATATTGTTAATGCAATGATAACGGTTAGGTATGAGCAATACAAACTAATTGGGAACACACACTAAACCGACATGGTACTCTGCCACTCATTATCCCATAGGTCACTCCCTACGGAATGTGGCTCAGCAAAGTGATCTCTACTTAGTCTATTTGTTAAGCTGAGTAAACCCACGTACCTCTATTTTTGTGATGGATTGTTAGACTGCCAGAGGGGACTCCAGGGTCTTGATCTTCAGGGAGACCAAGCAGAGATTTGGCTCTGAGGTGGCTGTCACTGAAGAACTAACTCAGTGGATAGCAGAAAGGACATGTGTTTACTTGTAAGGAGGACAGGTAGGAGTGGGCAAGATGGAAGCCAAGTAGCAATGCAGTAGCTTTTGAGTCAAGTATTGTCCTTGGGTGGCAATAGTGGAGACTGAGAAATAAGTGTAGACTCTTAAGGTGTCGATTGCTGTGACTCTTCACAGCATGACACCATGACCAAGGCAACTTTTAAAAAAGACAACATTTAACTGGGACTAGCTTACATATTCAGAGGTTCAGTTCATTATCATCACAGCAGGAAGCATGACCGCATCCAGGTAGGCATGGCAATGGAGGAGATGAGAGTTCTACATCTTATTCCAAAGAGAACCAGAAGACTGTGTCCCATGTTGCTAGGATGAGAATCTCAAAACCCACCCCCCCAGTGATACACTTCCTCCACCAAGGCCACACTTCCTAATAGTGCCACTCCCTGAGTCAAGCAAGCACCACATTCCACTCTCTGGCCCTGAAAGTCTTGTTCAAACCCATGAGTCTATGGGGGCCATACCTAAACATAGAATTATGCAAAATACATTTAGTCCAACTTCAAAAATCCCCATAGTCTATAGTAGTATCAACAACGTTAACAGTCCTAAGGTCAAAGTCTCTTCTGAGATTCATCCAATCACTTAGTTGTAATCAAAATCAAGAAGCAGATCCCATACCTCAAACATAACAGGATATACATTACCATTCCAAAATATCATAGTGAGAAAATACTGGACCAAAGAAGACCAAAATCCAGCTGGGCAAACTCCAGACTCTGCATCTCCATGTCTGATGTCAAAGTGTTCTTCAGATCTTCAACTCCCTTTCATCCTTGTTGACTGCTGTTGGCAGATCTGGCATTCAGCAGCAACAAGCTTTGTTCTCTGGTTCCACTCCCTGTTAGCAGCTTTCCTCAGCAGGCTTCCCATGGCTCTGACATCTCTGACATCTTCGGGCCTCCAAGGCAACTTCAACTTTACAGTTTCTTGTTCCAGTGTCTGGGATCCACACATGATCTTCTGGGCTCTTCCAAAGGGCTTGGGTCACTTCTTCAGCTTTGCCCTCTGTAGCATTCTAGGCTCTGGTTGACTCCACTCTATTGCTGCTTCTGTTCTCGGTGATCACCCCTTGGTACTGGCGTCTCCAATTTGCTGGGGTTTTCTGCTGCAACCAGGTGTCACCAGTAGCCTCTCACAGGTTCTCTTCATGGTGCTAAGCCTCAGCTTCTTTGCAAAACTCCCTCAGTCCTGGGCAGTCAAATGCAAGTGAGGCTGTACCTTCACCAGTGGCCTTCACTGGCTTCTTATAGTGCTAAGCCTTAGCTGTTCTCCATGCCTTCAAAAGCAGTACCAGCTGGTTGATTCTTATACATTACCAAGTCCAGCTGCAGCAGGAGGTACAACCTTGGCTATCTCTGTGTTCTCAGAAAACATTTCCCAGAAGATTTCATCTCTGTGATGCTGATCTCTTCTTAATCACTGCTAATTTCTTAGCTCCAGCTAACCAACATCAATTGTCCCAGTAGTCCCTTCTGTTCTTGACTAGAAATCCAGAGCCACATGGCTGAAGCTGCTGAATTCTGCTGCTTGCTGGGGCTGGAACATGGCCCCCTTGTTCTATTACATTTTTGTTTCCCAACTCCTTCACTTGCTCTGTAGATTAACCCTGAACTCTGCATAGCTCTGTCTCAGAATGCTGGGATTAAGGGTGTGTATCATCACATCTGAACCTACCCTGCTCTATACCAGTGTGGCCTTGAACTTCGATCTGCTTGCCTCTGTCCTGGGATTACAGTTGTGTACCACCATGCCAGGACCTAAGATTTTCATGGCCACTATTTCTCAAGATCTGGATCAAAAGCTTGTGTCTTCCAGCCTCAAGATCTGGATCACAAGTGTGCTCTCCATTTCTGGATTATAGTTCATTCCATATTAAAAGTCCAAACTATTCCTTGTTCAACTTCAAACACAGACAGTAAGCTTAGCCAGGTGAGATCTCGCACTGAGATCACCACTCCTTTAATCTATTTATCTTCTAGAACCTAGGATTCAACTCCATTTTACTTCCTGGTGCCCCTTTATTACTTGCACCATGCATTTTGTACTTTTTAAGCTACATTTGATCAAAGTGTTCTTTGTGAGAGTAAACCAGAGGACAAAGTCTGTGCTGGGTGTTTCTGAGACTTCCTTTGTCAATGCAATTAGTCTGAATCTTCACCTTAGCCTCAGACAGACTTTTCAGAAAGGGCAAAAATCAGGCACATTCTTTATGAAAGTATTACAAAAACAGTCTCTAGGCCACATACTAACATTCTTCTCCTCTGAAACCTCTTCAGCCAGGCCCCCCATCTTAAATCATCCTTAGCATCAATGTCTTCCACATTCATACTAGGATGGCCCATCAAGCCCCACTTAAAGCATTCCACCACTTTCCAAATCCAAAGTCCCCAAATCCATATTCCTCCAAACAAAAACATGATCAGGCCTATCACAGCAATTCCCCAGTCTCTGGTACCAACTTCTGACTTAGTTAGGGTTTCCTTTGCTGTGAAGAGTCACCATGACCAAAGAAACTCTTATAAAGGACATTTAATTGGGGCTAGCTTACAGGTTCAGAGGTTCAGTCCATTATCATCAAGGCAGGAAACATGGCAGCATCCAGGCAGACATAGTGCAGGAGGAGCTGAGAGTTCTACATCTTATTCCAAAGGGAACCAGGAGAATATTGTATCCCACATGGCTAGGAGGAGAGTTTCAAAGCCCACACCCACTCCCTCTAACAAGGCCATGCCTGCTCTAGAAAAGGCCACACTTCCTAATAGTGCCACTCCCTGGGCCAAGAATATTCAACCACCACCGACTCTGAAAGAGATTGAACTCTTGGCCAGTGATTACTTAGAAAGGTGGGAGAGGATTCCCAGAGTTTCTTCGAGTTTATAATGCAGATAGGACTGGGGAGAGAAGTGAGATGTGTTCTGTCGGGGACACGTCAGAGACAAGTCTATTAACCACCAGGTGGAGGCATTGATGGGTGTAATTTTCTGTCTTAGAACACTTACTGTTTCTGGAGAGATTTCATTAAGTTTCAAAACTTCTCTCAGGCAGATCAGCGGTTTGTATGGAATGGGCATCTGCTCAGAGAACTGTCTGCTCAGCCAGAGGTAATGTACTCCAGTTCAACTCTGCTTCTTTGTCCTAATCCATGCTTGAATGTGTACTATAAAATGACTGACCACTCACTAGGGAGTGGGTAAATAATACTACCCTAACTGTAACACGCACTTGACCATGCTTTGCCCTCTCTTACAGTTCTGTGTAGAAGTCTAATATTCTATTATGACAAGATGTCTGAGAAGTGTTTAGGCTCAGGGGTTCCGGAACTTTAAGTTCATTGACTGGTAACTCCTTTGCCTATGGGCCTTTAGTTGAGAGAACGTGCCAGGGAGAATATTGATGGAGCAAATTGCTTGCCTGATGGTAGCCAGTCAGCAAAGGGGAATAGGGGAGGGCACAAGTGCCTATATCAAGGCTAGCCTTTAATGACTGTCCTTCCTTCCACTAGGCTGTACTTTCTAAATCCCAAGAGCTTGTCTGGCTGGTTGCCAAGCTTTTAAAACATAACCTTTTAGGGACACTTAAGGTACAAACCATGATACTTACGAATGGAGGCCTTAAATGAAAAACAATGCTTTCTCTAAGACAGAACATGACCTGAAAACACAGAATAATTTACTCCAAATTCCATGTTTCAATGTGGAAACAGTGTCATGAAGTTTTTATAGTTTTATAGTACAGTGAAAGTCATAAATCAAGGCAAATTTAAAATATGTTCTGGGTACATCAAAGAGGGAGTTACAGCAAAATGTCAAGGAAGCTTTTCTATAGGCCCAAGATGCTATCTGATGACATTCTTAGCTTTTAGGTTAGTGGAAGCTAGTGATCTGCTAAGTTAATAGATTCCTTTTTTTTTTTTTTTTAAGAAAAAAAAAATCTATTAATCAGAAAATGTCAGTTCTGACACATATTTGGACAAAGAATGGCTGTTCCAGAGGCTAGTACTAGCCTAAGACAAGGTAACTAGCTTCTGAACCTGCAGCATTCCAGTCTCTCCAGAGAACTGCAGTTCTAACCAGTCAGCCAAACTCAGCTTCTATTCACAGTTCTTAAGTCAGGTGGAAACTCCCCTAACTCACTACCAGCCTTCATCCGTATTATTCAAAAGGGGTATGAGCATGTACAGATCTACATTAGGTTTGTAGAAATGGTTTGTTTTCTGCCCTTTGCTATGCTCGCCCTCCCTCCCCTTAGTAGTTGGGATTGGAAATCATTAGCATGATTGGTGTTTTCTAGAAGTAGAAGAGTTACAGGCAAAGACCTTAGAAGCTTCATGTAGTTTTATTGGTGTTTATCTGTGACCATTTAGACCCTGGTGATTATACTGCCTTCTTACCTGCAATATTACAGACATTTCCTTAACATTAGACGTTACATATATTCTCACTGCATGGCTGTTTGTATATGATTGCCTGTGTGTAAATCTGTCTTACATGGTGCTGCTGGTTTATTATTTAAGGTGTACTACATTTTATTTGTTTGTTTGGTTTTTTGAGACAGGGTTTCTTTATGTAGACCTGGCTGTCCTGGAACTAGCCCTGTCTGGCTTCAGATTCGCAGAAGTTCCCCCCCCCCCCCCCCCGAATGGTAGGAATAAAGGCATGTGCCACCACCATGTGGTTGGTTGGTTGATTCTAAATACACTGTATATCTTCTTTCTAGGTCCATCGGTTTGCTCTTCCAGTGTTGCATGGCTGTATCCTTATCTGAAAAATTTGCACCTTAGTTTCTACATTCTTTGTTTAAATTTTATTTTACAAGTTTAAATTTTAAAACAGATTCAGCATCTCAAGTGTGATGTGGGAAGAATATTTCAGTATTATTAGATATTTCTGTTTCTGTACAAATGTAAAATCTTAGCACAGATGTAAATACCCTGTCCCCCTCTTAGATTTTTATCCTCTGCAGAGTAAATTACCATTTTTGCTCAAAAGTTTAGGGGCTGATGGCTTTAAAAGAAAGATGTATACTGATCTTGTTCTTTTGGAGTTACCTTTTAGCAGTGCATTACACAAGAGTAGAGCGAACCTATTTAAATGATGCCTTTCCTTAGTGTTAAAAGAAATCAGATTAAGAACTACAGATCATCATTTGAAGAATGATAAAAATATGAAAGTAGAATATAAAGAATATCATTTGGGGAAATTAAAGCGTAATACAAAACAAATGTTAGTTATCTAGTTGTAGATTCATTTTAAGAACACATTCTAATCAGAGATATCATAATAAAGTAGGAACTCACAGTGAATAGGCTCTTGAAGGAAGTTGCAGTGTGTGCAAATGAGTGGTACAGTCAGGACCCTGTGTATGAATTAGCATCTTTGTGTCAAGTACAGTAATGATGTTTATTGACCTAACAGTCAGGTTTATTTGTTTGTTATGCTACCATAAAATTTTTATTCATTCATTTGTCTGTCTGTCTATCAGTGTATTTATTTATTTATTTATTTTTGGGGTTTTCAAGACAGGTTTTTTCTATGTAAAAGCCCTAGCTGTCTTGGAACTCACATTGTAGACTAGGGAGGCCTCAATCTCAATAGAGATCCACCTGCTCCTGCCTCCCAAGTTCTGGGATTAAAGGTGTGAGGCACCACTGCCTGGCAGATTTTTTTATTTGTTTTGTTTTTGCAGATTTTTATATTATTAAGAAAAGTAATGGAGAAAATATTTTTCATAGTTACAGGAAAATGAAAAACTCATAAAAATCTCAGGGTAAAGCTCTTGTTCATTCTGTTGTCTTCATCCCCTGTTAAGGGGTCTTCTCCTTTCCCCTTCCCTCTCCTGCTCCTTCCCTGACTCTTCCCCTCCCCTTCCTCCCTTTCCTTCCCTTCACCCCACCCTCCTCACTTTCCCTTCCCCATCTCCCCTCCCCTCCCCTCCCTTCCCTTATATAGGCCCCATGTATCCCACACTGTACCCCGACTCGCTATGTGACCCAGGATGACTTAGAACTTCTGATCCTTTGTCTCTACCTCCCACGTGCTAGGATTCCAAGCCTTCTGCTTGCTAGACAGGTATATTCTACATCTTCATCCTTACTACCACCCTATCCTCCACCCAGTTTTTAAAATTTCTCCTAAGAATAAAATAAGAACAGGTGTGTTTTAAGTAGTTTTTCAAGGATTTGGCCAATTGTTTCTACTTTGTTTTTAAAATGAGATTATGAATTGTACTGGCTAGTTTTGTGTGTCAACTTGACACAAGCTAGAGTTATCACAGAAAAAGGAGTTTCAGTTGAGATAATGCCTTCATGAGATCCAGCTGTAAGGCATTTTCTCAATTAGTGATCAAGGGGGAAGGCCCCTTGTGGGTGGTGCCATCCCTGGGCTGGTAGTCTTGGGTTCTATAAGAGAGCAAGCTGAGCAAGCCAGGAGGAGCAAGCCAGTAAGAAACATCCCTCCATGGCCTCTGCATCACCTCCTGCTTCCTGACCTGCTTGAGTTCCAGTCCTGACTTCCTTTGGTGATGACCAGCAATGTGGAAGTGTAAGCCGAATAAACCCTTTCCTCCCCATCTTGCATCTTGGTCATGATGTTTGTGCAGGAATAGAAACCCTGACTAGTGGACAAATAATAATAAAAAAAATCATAGGCTTGTTTTCTAGACTGCTTTATAAATAGCTTACCTGTTTAGTGTGGAGTTTAAAGCTTAAAATGGACTTTTGTTTAATGTAGTTTGTTAACGAGGAATGTATTTCTAGGTTTCATATTTACAGAGAGATCAACAAGTACATCTGAGTGGAGTGTACTGTAGACAGGGAGAAATGTGTTTATGAGAAACTTAATTCAGATTACTTAGGGCTCTATAGACCATGGAAGGATTGTAACTTTTACCTCACATGTGAGAAGATGTTTTATAGAGGATTGGCATAATAAGACAGACAGCACCTTCTGTTATAGCAGTAGGCCAGGTGTGAACAATGCATGCCAGTGAGAGCAAGGCATCAGTGTTGGCAGGTAGGTAACTTTGGAAAACTGAGCTTACTAGGTTTACTAATTATATATGGAATATGAAAGATATTGGTGTAACTGTGAAGTTCTTATCATGTTAAGTGGAAGGAAACCATCCATTGAGATGGGGAAGTCTGAAGTAGGGAAGGAGAAGAGTATCATTTATTTGTTTAGCTCAGCATTTCTGTAGATGAGCAAATGAAGACATGAGGGAGGATCCAGATTAATAGCACTGGAGTCGAGGAAAGAGTTCACACTAGAGACATATTTTCTTTTTGTTTTTTATTGAATATGTGTATGGGGGTACATATTTATGGTGATTTATGTATAGAGTTCAAAGGACAACTTTAGGTACCTAGTTTGTTGTTTCCACTGTGTGGGTCCTGGGGATGGAGCTCATGTTGTTTAGCTTGGTAGTAAGTACCTTAATCCATTTGAGTCATCTTTCTGTCCTTACAGGTATAAATTTGTAGGTGGTCAGGGTAGATGTCTGCCTGCCTGCCTGCCTTCCTTCCATTTTTCCTTCCTTCCAACATCTGTTTAGTTTGTGTGTGCATGTGCATACTTTTGGAGGTCAGAGGACAACTTTCAGGAGTCCTTTCTCTCCTTCTACCTTGTGGGTTCCAGGACTGACTGAACTTGGGTCCTCAGGCTTAGTGCTTTGTCCGCTAGATGGCATTTGAGCCCTTAGATGGCATTTCAGTTCATGAAATGAGATGGGATTATTAAAGAGAGATAGAAATGTAGCTAGAAAATCAGCCCAGAGGAAGAGAGTGTACCATCAGAGTTTCTGCATAGTGAGAAAAAGCTAGAGCCATGCTCTGTAGGCCTCAAGATAAAGATCTTCTAAAAATGAACCACAGTGAGTGAATTGAAAGGGCAGATTGTAGAGTTGCTCCAAGCTTTGTGCAATACAGCATAGACCAGTGAGGGAAAGGAAAAGCAAGTGAGAGCAGTGTCCTGGAAGCAAGTGAAGACCATGTTTCCAAGAAGAGTGACAGCAGTTGAGACATGCTAGTGGTTAAATATGACTACTCAGGAAGGAGGTTATATTCTGTTTCTGCCCTCCTTCTCCAAATGAGGAAATTAACAAATTCTGCTAAGAAAGGTTTTAGAGAAGTTGGGAATGGTAAACATGGATACTGGAGTAAGGCTGAATGTGGGAGCAAAGAGGGAATTCTGACATAGCTGTGGGTTCAGTGGGCAATATGTCATAGGAGCATACAGGCCTTTATTTTTCAGTGAAATATGAAGCAGTGTTGTTAGCTACGGAGTGGTGGAAATTGAGTGTGTAGAGTGGGCCTCCTGGGGATGGGTAGGTGGGTCTGGGTCTAACTCTTGATAAAAAATAGTGAATTCATTCATTTTCAAAAGTTACCTCATTTTGATTTGTGTTTGTGCATGCACACATACATACTCATTTTGTAATCAGGAAAGTGAGTCAGATAGTCATGTTTTCTGCCAGTTTTAGCTCTAATATAACAGCACAGGCTTCATGCCTTGTTTCAAAATAGTCACCTTGGGCAAGCGAGTAAAATACAGCCCTGGAATCTTCTCTGGTGCTGTGACTTTCAATGAAGAATAACTTGGAAGCTTGAGCCATCAGTGAGTTTGATGGTGACAGACAGCAGCAATGGATCACCAGCAGTTACCATTGATTTCTTAGAATTTGCAAAAACTTATTGTTTGAATTCCTAATGCATTCACAGCAGCCTATTAGGACAAAATAGTGAGCCCCACAGAATGGAAGAATTATGGCTATGTGGTCTGGTCCTCTTCAGATTCCACACAACTCTGAAGAGGAATAAGTTGTTGCTTTTGATGACTCTGGGAACTTATGGGGAGTAATGACAGGTTTAGAAGGTTAGGATGTGTGTCATTTTCATAAAGCTCAAAAGAAAGATTTCTTGTTTTGTTTTTTTAAGTAGGGGTTATAGGTACAGAAACTAGAAAGTTGGGAGAATGGTTGCCACAAGTTTGTTAAAATTTGTTATTTCTAGACATAAATTCAGCTAGAAAGGGAAAGAAATTGAGACTTGGTTGTATTATGAAGTTGGATGGCAGGTTCACACAGATTCTTATTATGCTTTTTGATCATCAAATGAATCAAATTATACTAAGAAAAAGATGTTGCATATAGCACACAACATAGGGCAAACCTAAACAAATGAGCAAAGATAAATGATATGACCAGTGAAACAATAAAATGTCATCCTCTTGTTGCTTCCGTGAGTTGGATAAGCTCAATAATATCACGAGTTGGTAAAGAGGATAAGCTAAATCGTTCTCAAGTCCATTGACTTTTCTTCATAGTATAGTGGATATGTCCACATGCTTACACCAAGAGATGGTGTTGAAACTCTGGTTATGATAGCGTTAGCCAGAAATAACCAAAACCAACTTGAATGTCTGTCAGCAGCAGAACAAATGAATAAAATAGTGTATTCTTTCTGCTGTGTTGTTGCATGTTTATGTTCTCAGCCCTATGTAGACTGAGGGGAAAAGGTTAACAGTTTGAAGCCAGGCTGAATCATAATGAGACTTTGTGTCAAATAGAGACCCCCCTCCCTGACACACACACACATACATACACACAAAAACCACCAGTAGTATGTTTATGCAGAAGATAATTAAATACTATAGCAGTGAATGAGCCTCAGAAACATACAGAGCATGAGAGGCCACAGGAATACCTACACTGTAATTAATGCCTTTCATACAAAAAGGTAAAAAGCTATTCAGACTAAATACATTGTTTAGTGGTAAAACGACAGGCAAGTAAACGAATCAAGTGAGTGCTCACTTCTTAGTGACAGTAAGAATCAGATGAAGAGAGCTTACCATGCTTCAGAGATGGACTTGTGTACAAGGGTTTTATTTTGATCAAATAGATTTGACTTAAAAGCCACCATTTTAATCAGTTTTAATTGTACAATTTAGTGACTAGTATTGAAGGAAAGGTTTGGAGAAATCCCAGGATGACCTTGAACTGTGCTTCTGAATCTGATCTTGAACCTTGTACCTCTGAGTGCTGAGATCACATGAATGCATCATTACATCTGGGTTGTGTCATGCTGGGGATCCAGACCCAGGTCTTCATGCATGCTAGAAAGCACTCTGCCATTTTATATTTTTTTACATTAATTTTTTTCCAGCTTTAGGTTCACTTTTTACATTCCAAAAAAAAAGCAGTTATAATTTGTTTCTAGATTAATATTTTGATCTGCAAATCTTCATATACATGTACATGCAAATCTACATATACATGTATAATTATACATATGATATATTTCATATTTTTCTTTAACTACAGTAGCTTGGCTGTTTTTCCTTCATTTAATTTTTAGGGTTTTACTTTGTGCACTGCAAAGGATCAAACCCAGGGCTGAGCTATGCTCCTAGCTCCTATTCTGTTTTCCATTTCTTATTTGAAGATTAATTTCTTTCAGATTCCTGGTTTTCATTCAGAATAGGGTTTTAGTTATATCATTGTTACTTAGTTTTAAACTTTTAGAAAATAGTTGAAGATATCAGGGAAAGGAGAAAATTAAATAGAAAACACTAGAGACATTTTTAAATATTCTGTCCACATGTCAGTGTAGGAGAACTGACTTGACAGATGTCACAGTAGGAAATGAGGCTCCTCAGGGTTTGGAAATAGTTATGAAGAACCAGAAAGACTTGCATATTCTGTCTTTTTTTTTTCCTCTTAAAGACAATCCATTCCTATTAAATAGATTTGTATTGATTCTGAAAATATTTCCATGTTACATTTTTCTTAATATAGTTAAGTTATTACTATGCACTCATGTTCTATTAATGGAAAATATTTTGATTGGATTCTCATCTCCCGAAGGAGTTGTTTCAGAGCTGGTGTGCGTTATTATGTGAGAGGTAAGAATCATTTCATGTCAGCATGATTGGGCCATGTCTGCTATTGTTTAATGCTTGTCTTGAATACTTACCCTTACCTTTTATATCTTATGTTATTTGATGCCCCAGCTAACGTCCTCTCTCACTGTAATTAGTAGGTCTTCTGTGCTTCTCTCCAGCTACTACAGATACTTTGCAAATGTTTACATGACTCCTGGGCCACTAACTGTTCAAGAACAGCTACATGTTTATTGGGTGTCTGAAAGTATGCTGATATTCATTAATATACACTCATACTAGATAGTGTTTCTCTTACTATTCTTGGTTTCATTGAATGTATAAAAGTAGCCATTTTACTTCATGATGCATTTTGTAAAATTTTTTTTTTTTTTTAATTTTTAATGACGAAAACAAAAATATACCTAAGAGCGAAACTTCTGGAAAAACCATTTGTTCTTCCCAGTCTTTTTTTTTTTTTTTTAAATTAATTAATGTTTTTTTTGTTTGTTTGTTTGTTTTGTTTTTCGAGACAGGGTTTCTCTGTGTAGCCCTGGCTGTCCTGGAACTCACTCTGTAGACCAGGCTGGCCTCAAACTCAGAAATCTGCCTGCCTCTGCCTCCCAAGTGCTGGGATTAAAGGCATGGGCCACCAACTGCCCGTCGTTTTTCCCTGTCTTGTATCGCTCCTCAAACTTGCCTTGACTTCCCGCCTGGCCTTACGTTTCAAATCTGGGTCTCTGAACATATCCTTGTTGACAACAGTTTTGTCCAAGGGGATATCCACAGAGTACCTTGTGGGCATGAGGTGGTTGTAGTTATAAACTTTCACAAAGGACTTGATCTTGGGTCGCTTGGCGATTTTCTTCTTGCCCATGGCAGCTGTCACTTTTCGGGGATAGCGGTCAGTTCAGCCACCAGGGCAGGGCTGTAAGGGCGGTCTGAGGTGCCATCATCAATGTTCTTCACGATGACGGTGTTGCCTCCGGAGTAGCATCCAGCCAGGACCAGTACCACTTTCCCGGGTTTCATGAACTTGCCCATTTTGACATCAAGCAACCAGTACCCAGCAGAAAGGAAAGAAGACATTTTGTAAAATATTATTACATTTTGAATATCCTGTAGGCTCTGCACTAAAAATATGCTAATTTGCTCAAACCAAACTACTATGATATGTATTAGAGTTACTGTGATTATGACGATTCCCCAGCATTCATTTTGCTTTCAACCATACTGTATCAGAATAAAGTCCTATTTAACAAATAACTGTAAATTTGGGACCAGAATGTTCTATAGAGAATATCTTATTAATCTTATTACCATTTATATATGTTATATAAATGTTATAGCACCATTAAGAAGTCACTAAGGATGGTCTCAACCAAATTAGAGTTATCTCCTTAACTACATTTTCTTGAGTTAAGCATTGAATACATATTTTAAATATGAATTTTATTTTTAAACTGATAGAAAATTTCCATTTAATCTGCTTGGTTCTTTGGGGTTTTTTGTTGTTGTTTTGTTTTTTTATTATTATTGTTTTTTCTTTCAAGACAGGGGTTCTGTCTGCAGCTTTTGACTGTCCTGGAACTCAATTTGTAGACAAGGTTGTTCTCAAACTCACAGAGCTCTACCTGTCTCTGTCTCCTGATTGCTAGGCTTAAAGACAGTTACCATTACTGTCCGGCCTTCTGCTTGGTTCTTACTGCTCTGTCAGATAACCATATATTAGTTTTTTATTTATAAAACTCTATAACTTTTTATATTAATACAGGTATGTTTTCTTCCTTTTATATAGACAGTGGTTATATTTTATACATGTTTTCCTACATCTTGGTTTCTTCTAAAAATTAACATACTTTAGAAGCTTTTTCATAATGATATCTTCCTCTTTCCTCTCTTCTACTTCTTTCTCTTTTTAAAATAACTGATAACAAGATGCTTGTTCCTTAATGAGAATTATGGAAGGTATCTTAGTCAGTGTTCTATTGCTGTGAAGAGACACCACAGCAACTCTTAGAAAAAGAAAACATTTAATTGGGCTTGCTTTACAGTTTCAAAGGTTTAGTCCATTACATCATGGTGGCATGTAGTCAGACATGGTACTAGAGAAGTAGTTGAGAGTTCTATGTGCAAATTGACAGGTAGCAGAAGAGAGACACTGGGACTGGCTCGGGCTTTTGAAACCTCATACAAAGTTCCTCTTCTCCTCAAGTGACACACTTTCTCTAAGTCCATACGTACTCCAACAAGGTCACACCTAATCCCTCTCAAGTAGTACCTCTCCCTAATAGCCTATGGGGAGCACTTCTCATTCAAAACACCACAGAAAAACAAATGTAACCTTGTGCTTCTGAAAGTAATTTAGCATTGAGAAGTGACACCATTGCCAGTGGAGCTCAGTAAATTTGCTTCCTTCTGATTATCTACTAATGCATAGCTACAGATATACTGATAATGATAACTCAGAATGCTTTCTTTGAGAAATATGTCAGAGAATAAAGGATGTTTTAAATATTGGGGAATTAAAAATCTATTAGGTTCTTTCTGGAATCTGGAAATCTGGGTCAGGGCTACCTTGAAAATTGCTTTTACTTAGCTACAATAAATTATGTAAACACACTAGTAAGGAAATACTTCAGATATAAGAAATACCTAACCAGTGAAGAGTCTCTGGTAATTCCATTAAATTGCTTTTCAAACTAGGTTTTATGGACATGTTCATGGTTATGGATGTTCAGGATCATACACAATTTTTTATTTGATATTTAAATATCTTCTAGAGGTACTCAGTATTACAACTAAGTACTATTGATTCAAGGAGCCATGTTTTCATTTAGTGTTACGTTATTATAAAATATAATCACAAAAAATGATAGTTTTAACTTTTCATAATAGGAATTGTAGACATACTTGACTTTCTTTTCTTCAAAAGAGAGTGTTTTTGAGGATATTTATAGTAATAAAAATATCAACAAGCTTTATTTTTATATAAATAAACCCTGACTACTCTTTAAGCCTATTTGAGCTTCTTTTGGTTTTCTGATAATGTACTAACCGTTTGTTTGAACTTTAATAAGTACTTATCCATTATTGTGAACTTAGTTGATGATTCTTAAGTTATCATGAGTTAATGGCTTTTTTTATATATTTCTTTTGTATCAAATATTAGGAATTGATTCTGAAGGCCACGCAGCTAACTTTGTAGAAACAGAACAGATTGTGCACTACAGTGGGAACAGGGCTTCATTTGTACAGGCAAGTGTGTATGTCCGATGGTCATCCAGTTGGCCTTTTCTACTTGATCTTCATTTCCTTTCATGTTGAAATTTTCTTATTCCCCTTTCTTTTTTCTTTTTCTTTTTTCTCTTCTTCTCTTCTTCCTTCTCCTTCTCCTCCTCTTCAGCTTTTTTTTAAAACAGGGTCTCATGTAGTACTGGCTGACCTTAAACTTACTATATAATTGGTTATATGACTTTGAACTCCTGATCCATGTGTTTACTACCAGGCAGTCTTCCTTCTTTCTTATGTACTGACTTCATGTACAATGTGGAACAAGTTCCACTAATAAAAGTGCTGGTTATTAACTTGGCATTGTCTTATGGAGAAGAAAGTGTCAGGTTTATGGAACTTTAGCAGTTCACAAGTGTAAGCCTTTAGACCTAACTGCGGTGATAATGATGGGACAAGCTGACAGCATACACTTGGCTTTACCTGTTGCCTCTGGTGAAATTGTGCAGTGTTTCCTACTCTAGAGTGTCAGTGGCTAAACAAATCCAGATCTTCATAAATACATTCCTTTGAGAATGAGTAAAGCAATTTTCTATTTTTCATATTGTCAAACTATATAATGTATATATATATATATATATAACTTGTTAATTTTTACTGGTAGATAAATGTTTGTTTTTGAACTAAGGAGTGCACAGAGCTTTCTCTTACACAAGCACCATGTGTGTAACACTGGGAAGGGAAAGTGCTTTTTAAGCATATTTCCATAAAACAAGAACTGTATTATGTGTGTGTGTGTGTGTGTGTGTGTATGTATGTATTGAGGGAGGGTCTCTATGTTGTCCTTTAGCTGCTAGATTGTTGTTTTTCTTTGCAAAGCTGTTAATATGTGTTCTGCTTTCAATAATTAGGTTGAGAAAACTAGTTTGTTTATCTTTTCACATTTCTTTCTTTTCTTTCAGACTCGAGGATCAATACCTGTTTTCTGGTCACAAAGACCAAATCTAAAGTACAAACCACACCCACAAATCAACAAAGTAGCAAATCACGTATGTATCTTCATGAATTTTTCACTGGTTAAAATAGAACTTAAGTGGCTTTTAGAACATATAAACTTGTTTCCCACAAGTCAGAATTCAACAACTTTAAGGCCCTTCTCCTGGGCTGTAAGACAAAATGCCTCAGGAACATGTGACAAGTACTAGAACGAAGACTCACTGAGCAGCATGACAGATGGGCACTTGGGAGATCTCAGTGAAGTCTATAGAATGAAGTGTATCTGTCAGAAGTTGTCTTCAGAACTCAAATAGTGATACTGTAGTGCGGCATCCAATGGCTGTAAGAGCCAGTTACTTACCTATGGTGTTTCCAACATCCAGAAAGTATGGTCCTCATCCTGACATTCTCTTGAGTATAGAAATGGGCTGGTTAAGGAGGTATTTTTTTGTTTTTGTTTTTAAAAGATAAATGATCATATAATATAGTTTAATAAACTATATACCTTTCTCTCTTCTAGATGGATGGTTTCCAAAGGCATTTTGATTCACAAGTAATTATTTATGGAAAGCAAGTAATAATTAATCTAGTAAGTTTGAATGTTTTTGAGGGGTTGGCAACAAATTAAAACATTTTAATTAACAAGAAAATTAATTTTAAATTAATGCTTATATAACTTTTTATCATATCAAACAGACACTCTGATCCCAGTAAATAGTCTTTCTTTTGCCATCTTTCCCTAGTGGTTCCTTTTTACTTACTCTCCAACCCTTCTGAATTTGTCTACCTCTATGTTTCTCATATGTATAGAATCATACAATATTTGTCCTCTGTGTTTTACTTGTTTCATTTAATATAACATTTTAAAGATTGATCCATGTTTATCAGAATTGTATTACTTTAAAGACTGGATAATATCTTATTGTAGGCATATAAGACATTTTTTAAATCTATTCATGAATTAACAGACATTTGCTTTATTTCTGCCTTTTGGTGATTATGAATGAGATAAAGAGCATAATGAAGTTTAAAGAAAAGTGGTACTAATTCTTACTAAATCCTTAAACTTGATTAGGTAAATTGATTGGTGAAGCCATCTGATCTGGGGCTTTTCTTTAACCCTGATTCAGTCTCCTTCCTACTTACTGGTCTGTTTAGATTTTCCTCTTGTGATTGGGGAGGTTGGTGAGGTTGGGGCAAGTTTTCACTGTTAGCCCAAGCTGCCATTGACCTCTTCGCAGCGTTCCTTCTGACCAAACTTCCCAAGTGCTAGAATTACATGTGGGAACCACCAATCCAACTTTTTTTTCATTATTTATTTATTCACTTTATATCCTGATTGCAGTCCTTCCTCTCCTCTCAATCTCACCCTATCACCCCCTTCCATCATACCTTGCTTTCCTTGGAGAGGGGAGCATCCCCCGACCCCCACACAAACACCTTGTATCAACCTTCCCTGGCACATTAAGTCATACCAGGACTAAGGGCCAGAGAAGGCTGCAAGGGAAAAGGGATCCAGAGGCAGGCAACAGAGGCTGAGTCACAGCCCCCAAATCCAACTTTCTATTCCAGTTCTCTGTTTCTTCAAGGTTCAGTTTTAGTAAATTGATTATTTTTGTTCTGTCTTAAAAATTTTGTTTAAATCTAAGTTGTACATTTTTTGGTATGAATGTCTATAATATCGTCTTATAATTCTTTTTATTTTTCTAAACGTTATTAGCAGTGCCTTCATTATCATTATTGGTTTTAGTAATTTTTTTTCTTGTTCATGGTATCTGAGCTTGTTGTCTATGTTATTGTTCTTTCTAGGAACCAGTGTCTGTTTAGTTGTCTCCTCTGTTAGTTTTCTGCTTGTTCTCTGTTAGTTATTTCTGCTCTAATCTGTGTCAATCCTTTTCTTCTGCTACCTTTGGATTTACTTTGTTTTTCTAGCTCTTTCATGTGTAAAGTTAGGTTGTTGATTTGCAACTTTCTTCTTCTTTCCTTTATTTTTAAATATTTATTTTTATTTTCATTTGTATAAGTATGTCACCTGTGTGTGCCTGGTGCCCATAGAAGCTATCATCAGATCCCCTGGAACTGTATAGGTGGTTGGGAGCCACTATGTGGGTGCTGGGAATTGAACCCATATCCTCCTTGAACTCAGATCTGCCTGCCTCTGTCTCCTGAGTACTAGAAGTAAAAGCATGTTGTACCACACCCAGCTAATGTTCTGTTTCTTTGTTTTTAATATATGCATTTGTGGTAATGGAATTCCCCTTTATCACTGTTTTATCTCTAAAATTCTGGTGTATTGGATAAGCCATTTTTTTGTTTCTTTGTATGACTATTTTCCTTAAAAATTATATCTTGGATTATTATAATGTGGTAATGCTGGGGCCAGGTTTCTTTCCAGAGCTGGTTGCAGTTGGTTTTGTTGTTTTGTTTTTTTGATTTTTAAAGATCATAGTGATCCATTTGATTGTGAGACCTTTTCCAAACTCTCTGGCAACGATTTTCCTCATCATATATGCTCACTGAAGACTCTCTTTTATTATGTTCAGCTAATGTTTTTCCAGATTTTATTGAATTTTAGGAATTGAGAAAAGACAAAAGAACAAAATAACAACATGTCTTCTTTGCAAACTGACTTTGTACTGAGATAGCCATCTATTTGCTCACTAGCCAGACATGTTTCAAAGCTAAAGAGCAACTGGCAGTGATGTCTGCAGTATTAGGATTTTTCTGGACATGTTTCTTGCCTGAGTGTGGAAGTAGCTTTCTGAAGTCTTTTAATATACACTGGTGCTTTTGAATGTCCCTATTTTCTAAAGAGCATCACTTTGTTTGCTGTACTTTAGGTGGTCTGTTTTATGCCTCTGTCCAGAATGAATCTCTTGCCCCAGGTATCCATTGGCTAATAGTGCAGTTGTAGCTTTTACAATCAGTACAATATTTTTTGACCTTCATTCAGTTACACAACACTGTTAATTTAGTCCTTCAGGTATGTAGTTTGTGTATATCAGCTCTGGTCTACTTCTACTAGATTGACAAAGGGAACTAAAAGCAAGATTGCTAGTATTTTCCACAAAACTCATCACCCTGCATGGTGGAGGAGAAAGGACAGAATTCAGTGGTTGGAAGGTGGCCTTTTCTTGATAGGCTTTTCACTAGTTGCTGTAAACTTTGATTGCCTTTCCATTGGTCCTACAAAGTCGGTTCAGATGACTTCCTCTTCTTTCTGGTGTTTCTGTGACAAAATGAAAGCTTAAAATGTCCTTGTTATTTTCCTGGCATCACTATCTAAATAGAAAGTCATGCTGTTTTAAATTTGTTACAGGTGAATCACAAGGGATCAGAGAAACCACTTGAGCAAGCATTTGCAAACATGGTGTCATCCTTGGGAAGTGGGATGATCAGGTACTCATGGGTGTCTATTGTAGATCCTTTCAAGGCACATGTGTACTTATGTATATGAATATAAAGAGTATGCTTTATATTTCAACTTGCATCTAAAGAGAGAGAAAGAGAGAGAGAGAGTGTGTGTGTGTATGTGTGTGAAGTGCCCATGGAGGGTAGATGTAAGCAAGCCAGTACAGATGCTGGTTACTGAACGAGTCATCTGGAAGACCAGCAAGTGCTTGTGACTGCTGAGCCATCGCTCTAGCTCTTAGCTTTTGCATATTTCTAGTACCAGATGAAAGCATAATTTTCCTTTTGGTTGGTTTGAAATTTTCTCTGATACAATTTTTTTACAGAGCAGTTTTATGTTTGGTCCATGGTTAAAATCTTACCAAGGTTTTGCAAAGCAATGGCCTATTCGGTTATAAACGTGGGTTTTTGCTTTGGTTTTAAAAAGATTTTTAAACTTTTATGTGTATGAGCATTACATGCATGCAGTGCCCACTGAAGCCAGAGTATGAGTACTGAATCCCCTGAAAGGGGAGTTACAGATGGTTGTGAGCTGCCATGTGGGTATTGGTAATCAAACCTTGGTCTTCTAGAAAAGCAGCCAATGCTCTTAACTGTTGCGCCATCTCTTCAGCCTCATGAATTTCAGATTTTTGTTTTTGGTTTTTGGTTTTTGGTTTTTCGAGACAGGGTTTCTCTGTATAGCCCTGGCTGTCCTGGAACTCACTCTGTAGACCAGGCTGGCCTCGAACTCAGAAATTCACCTATCTCTGCCTCCCAAGTGCTGGGATTAAAGGCGTGCACCACCACTGCCCAGTGAATATCAGTTTTTAACTGGATATCGTCTTTACCACTGCATGAGTTGGGTCAGTTTAGCTTGTGTAGTACCCTTATCTGGAGCAGTATCTTTGCCTGTCCAATAAGTCACAAAACTGGTTTTAGGTACTCTGTGTGATGGTCTGTTGAAACCAAGGCTACAGCTGATAATTCTGATCACAGCACTAAAATAACGTATAGTGCTACTTTTATTGGGTTGCCTTTTAAGATCCCTTCCTTGCTTCCTGCCATTGGTCCACATGGATTTTTGTGCTAATTTCTGGGTGTTATGAGGTGGGAGTCTCTTACATGCTAGAACCCTATACTGTGTGAGTAGAGCAAGGGAGTTACACAGCAATGGATGCTTCGTCTGCATTTTCACTCCTCAGATGGGAGCACAGTCCTTCTAGGTCTCCTGCTTACTATGATCTTGAGCAGGAAGTTGGGGTATATGCCATACTTCATGTAGCCAGTCTTCTCCATTGACTGTCAGGGCTTAGCTAATGATTTCCCCCTTCTCAAGGGAATGGTAGGACACCATCACATTAGATATAACCTGGCTTTAGAGTTGTACTTCTTAAATATTAGGTAACTGTAAAGATTGACAAAATTTTCTCTGCTTATATATATGTATGTATAGATGTTGGTAAAGGAAAGTGATTTTGGGGATGGCGGTGGGGTTGGGCAGGAGCTAACACTACAGGGACTGTCTGGCTTCCCTGCACTTCTTACAACCCCTAGCACACAACAGATACCCAGCCTAATCTACTGTGGACTGAGTTGAGTTTCAGTACTTTGAACATACTGATCTGGAAAATGGTAAGAAGAAATCACATTGTTTGTATACAGGGATAGAAAATATATGCTATTCAGTTGGATTGTACCCCCTCTTGAAGTGTATCCCTCAGTACTTTACAACTTATCTGCTTCACTCACGTTTGCTGTGTTTCTTACTATTATCTGCAGGCCTCTAGAATAACATAAAAATAAATTTTATTTTATAATTTAATTAATATGTCCTCCACCATAGATATGAGCATGGGAGGGGTGTGTGTGTGTGTGTGTGTGTGTGTGTGTGTGTGTGGTGTCGGTGGTGGTGGTGGTAGTAAGCCCAAAGTGAAGGAGACCTTATATTCCTAAGTATATTATACATGCTCTGATATAAGAAAATCACCTTATAGGGATGATATTAATAGAAGAAAATTGCATGGTCTCAATGGTCTCGTCAGTTGCTTAGTATGGTTTTTGTTTTGTTTTGGTAGATATATTGCCTTTGACTTCCATAAGGAGTGTAAAAATATGAGATGGGATCGCCTGAGTATTTTACTGGATCAAGTAGCAGAAATGCAGGATGAATTAAGGTAAGCCATATTACTTCTTTAGAGCGGTGAGGGGGAGAGAGGTATAGGTCAGTCTTATTAATTACATATAATTTAGCAGATTTGTGAAGCTGTTTCACTGGGTTGTCAGTGCTTGTTTATGCTGTTTTATTATTTTAACTTTTTGTATTGGAAGAGTGTTGTTGATTAACAACAGGACTGTTATTAAGAATAACAGGACTATTCTTCGTATTTTCCAGATTTTGACATAATTGCAGTTGGTTTATATTGCTATTTTGTTTTTAGTGGTCTGTCATTTTACCACAGCATTCTGTTCAGAGCCTTTGTGATGACAGCTTTCAGTGTCCTCTCTGCAGCTGTTAGGCCACAACATAGCTTTAAGTAGATGCTTCCCATCACATGGAGTGTCTGGGTCCTCTCCTTATCTCTGAGAGGGTGCTGCAAGTGGTTCTGTTTGGATGAATATGTGTTTATATTTTTACTTATGTTAAAATTTTACCTAGAAAAAAACCTTCAATGTAGAATTAGTGGAGCAATTGTATATGTACAGGGAGCAATTTATTGTTCCCTGTACATATACATCTATTGGTCTTACTTATTTTAAAGCCAAAACAATTTATACAACAATCTGTCATTTTGTTTTACCTTTGTGATAGTTCTAACCTGGCACTCCACATGTACTTTTTGTATTCAGTATACCAAATATACTTTTAAATTTCAAATATCCCTCTGAGCATTTGTTTTTTTTTAAAAAATATGTTAATATACACAGCTATCAACTATAGTTTAATTTTTTCCTGTGGATTCTGTCATGAGCACAACTCATAGACTTGTGCTGTGGTTGGCTATTAGGAGACTGGCTGGGCTGGGCTTGGCTTTGTTGAGAGAGGAGGGATGGCTCCCTGGGTTCTCCAGTAATTGCTCTCATGCAAGAATGGGGCTGAGGGCAGGGCAGTGGCGCACACCTTTAATCCCAACACTTGCAGGCAGACGTAGGCAGATCTCTGTGGGTTTGAGACCAGCCTTTTCTATATCAGGAGTTCCAGTACAGCCAGGGCTATACAGATACCTTTTTGTTGTTTTTTAAAGAACACAATCCCACACATCAGTTTACCAAATAAAGACTCAGGAGCCAGACACTGTGGTGAAAGCCTGCTAGCTCAAAGAGGCAGAGAAAGCACCCAGATGACCTTCTTACATTTCCGCTGGCATTCCAGAAGGAAAAGGCTCATTCTTCTTTTCCACACTGTCTTAAAAACCCTTCAAAACTAAATGTCCTTCCTTTGTACTTCCTATGCATCTCTCTATCCAACCTCATGACTTCCTCCCACTCTCTATGGTGTTTTCCTATGCTCATTCCCTATCAACTGGTTGCTTGTTCTGTCTCTTGACCTATGATTGACTTTATTTAATCTTGTTTACAATAAACAGATAGCTCTTGGATTAGAAGTCTATGGTAGAGCCAGGCAGTAGTGGCACACGCCTTTAATCCCAGCACTTGGGAGGCAGAGACAGGCGGATTTCTGAGTTTGAGGCCAGCCTGGTCTGGTCTACAGGGTGAGTTCCAGGACAGCCAGGGCTACACAGAGAAACCTTGTCTTGAAAAACCAAAAAAAAAAAAAAAAAAAAAAAAAAAGGAAGTCTATGGTAGGGCTGAGCCACACCACAACTAGAGACAGGTTTTTCCAGTATACAATCTTGGGTTTCACAGTGTGATCAAATACCCTGCGACACTTGTTTCAAAAAACCAAAACAATAACAATAAAAAAGAATATAAGAGAGGGATTGACTCCAGAGCCTTTGTCATTGTTGCTCACCGTGCTCCTCAGATAGGCTGGAACATTTACTAGAGGGATTTGGGTGATCTCTCAAGACAGTATTTCTTTTCCAGTGGCTTTTGAAGGTAGTAGATGGAATTTGTCTTCTCAGTTCTAACATGTGTCTCAGATCATCCCTAATTAGCCATATGATCTAGGAGCCTGGTGGACATCTTTAAACAGTTGTCTCTCCATTTGTGAAGTACTGATAATATTTACCCAGTAGATTTTTCTGTGTAGTAATGTTCATAAACATCCTGTATGTGTACATGTGTACTAGTGACATTGTGTGTGTTCACACTCATACATGCACATGTGTGTTCCCTAGCTGGAGCCAGCTTCACTTGCACTGCAAGGACACTATGTAAAGTGGCTGTCTATCTAAATACTTTCTTCAAGGCCCTTCTTCCTAAGATGATAATTTCAATTTAGCTTTGATGAAATTGTTGGATTTGGGGGAATAATTTTACTTTCTAGTTTTTAAACTAAGCCATATAGACTTTGCTAGATATTTGGTTTGTAAGTTATGTTTTCTCTCATTCAAACTTTAGAGCAGCTTAGCAGTTTTACTAGTACCCCTGTTTTGAGTATTAAAACAAACAAACAAACAAACTGCTATTTAAAGTTATACACCCGGGAAGTTGGTCAGGGTGCCAACAGATTGTGTCTGTTGCCAAGGTTCATGCTCTTAACCAATTGAATGTTATCAATATTTTTAAGTTCATAGTGTTATCTGAGGATCTTGTTAAAAATAAAAACATCACAGGAGCTTATCACCATGTTTGGCTACAGTATACATGTTTGAGTGATCAGAGGAGAGGAAAATTGGATTTTAAGAAATGTACTTTTCCTATTTTCTCTGTTTGCACAGTCATCCATTTTAAAAGAGAGAAAAAAAAACATTTTAATTGCTTTTTCCAACCTTTGCTTCAGAAGGTTCTGATTCTGTTGATAGGGCTAAGAATTTTTATTTATAACTCTGATTCTGATATTTTTATGTTGGGACATGGTGAAATAATCATGTTAAAGGGACCTTAGGAAGGAAATATGGTTGGTTTCCATAGCAATAGGTCCCTTCATTGTTCTCTCAGTGCTTCTCTGTGTGATGCTTCTCTGTGTGTGATGACTTCTGTAAAAGCTGTTTTAGAAAAGGAGCTATTGCCTCAACTATTCATATTCACATTTTGTCTAGAAGAAAAAGAATATGCTTGACAGTGCCCTCCATCTGTTGTGATTTATGGGTTTTACTAAGGTCATGCTGTGAGACCTGTGCGCTAGGGACACTGTCATTGATGTGTTTTTACTGTACTTTGGTATAGGAGTGCTCACACAAATGTGTTTCAGTTATTTTTTAGTAGACTCTTCTGGCAAGGTGGTGACAAACCAGGAAGGAGTTTTCCGCAGCAACTGCATGGATTGTCTAGACAGAACGAATGTGATACAGAGTTTATTAGCTCGGCGTTCCCTTCAGGCACAGCTGCAGGTGAATATTACTTCATTGAAAAAAAAAATGTAGTAAAAAAAGTAAAGAACCTTTACTTTTGAAAACCAGCAACAAAAGTACTCATGTTGCCCACACCCTAACCTGACTTTATTTTTGTACCTTGCCACTATTAGTGTACAAGTTATCCATAGCTACTGTCAGAGCACATTTGTGGGTTTTACTGCACCATTTTCCTTTAGTATTTATGTAATCATAGTTTTAATAGTATATATTGGACTATAATTTATTAAACCATTTATACTATATTTGGGGGCTTTAAGTAATACTATGGAGAATGTATCTGTTTTTAATCTTATTAACTTGAATACTTTCCTTTGGGTTTTAGTTGCCTCTCCAATCACTTTGACTAAGTAAGATGACAAAATCACTTTAGGGAGCAGAGGTTTATTCTAGTTCACAATTCCAGGTTGTAGTCCACCCTTGTGAAGTATTTTATGGATGTATCTCTGGGGAGACATGAACAAAATGTGTGCTCATTTCAGATAGAGAAGCCACAACAGAACAGAGCAAATCTAAGTTTATTGGGGTTACAGGAGTGTGAGTGTGGAGTGACTTGTGGGAGCAGAAGTGGCTCAAACACGGCTGTATCACCGAAAGCCCACACCAACACCAGGTGATAGATAGCTCATGATACTGCAAACCTGGGGGATACTCCCTGACTCGAAGGCAGCTTGAAAGGCTGAAGAATCTCTTCCAGCCATCTTGTGGTTTTTCGGGTATCTCAGCAGTCCTTACAATTTATATAAGTTGAGGAGGGACAGTCAGTTTACACCTATAGTTTCTGGTCAGTTTCAGTGACATGCTGATGATACTGAGCTGTTTGCTTCCTTAGTCATAAGAAACTTGCCTGCAAGATGGAGTGTTTTATCTTGGAGGAAATTGTTATACAATGTGGGCGGTGTCAATGCATCAGGAACCTGAAGAGCTAGTTATGGCCATATTGGGAGGGCTGGGGGAGAATATGAATGAGAATGGATGGATGGATGGAGGTTTGCATTCTTGCTAATGCTCAGCTCACTTTCCCCTATTTTCACAGTTCAGGACCCAAAGGAGTGGTGTTCCTCACCTTCAGGTTGGGGTTCCCACATCAGTAGTGTAATCCAGACAATCTCCTTACAGATTAGCCCACAGGTTATCTTAATCTAAACAACCCCTCTTTGAGACTCTTTCCAAGTGACTACAGATTGTGTCAGGTTGATAATTAAACTAACCTTAGTTGAGTTAATTCCTAGACGTGGAATTACAGAATTAAAGAGAAAAATATATATTACTTTCTAAGAGGTCCCATATCACTTTATGTTGATGTCAGCAATGAATAAGTGAATCCATTCCATTGAACTCTAGCTGCTTTAGGTATGTTTGTATAAGACATGCCTGTTCCTTTGTTTTACTTTTTGTTTCTGAGACAGGGCCACTCTGTATGTAGCACATGTAGCCTTCTAACTCCTGATTCTCCTGCCTCAGCTTCCTGAATTCTGGGATTACAGACCTGTGCTACCGTATCCAACTCTTTTCCCTAATTTATTAGTGTATCAAAATTGTTTGGGAGGTGTAGTTCAGTTGGTGGAGTGCTTGCTTAGTATGAGTGAAGCCCTGGATTTGATCCCACATTAATTGAGTTTTATGGTACATAGTTATAGTCATAGCATTTGGAGATGAAGCAGGGAGATCCAGGTTACCCTGGGCTACTTGAGACCCTGGCTCAAAAAAAAAAAAAAAGACAATTTATGGGGTTTTTTGTTTTTTTGAATCTCTTGTTCTGACAAGGAGCATTAGCTTCTTAGTTTAAAGTTTCTGACATGATTGCTTTATCACTAAGATTGTGCTAAGGAGGAAAGTATATACAAGCAGCTGTGTGTGTGTATATAGACATATACACACATATCTATATATCTCACATTGGCATTTATTGTGAGGGACAAAGTATGTTTCAAATGTCTAGATAAAAATTTGTAAGTATTTAAAGGACAGAAAATGACAATTTTCTAATACTTATGAAGTTTTGGTTTCTGCTTTAGAGTGAATTTTTCTTGAGTCATAAAGTAACTGTGCCAAAGGAGTGATGAGCAGTCTCTAGTTTGTGCTGTGTTGTGTCAGTCTAGTAAAGATACTTCAGCTATCACTTTCAGTTGAAAGGGTTAGGAATGGTTTGATCACATGGCAGATTAAACAGCCTGCTGAATTAGGTTCTGTAACCTAGTTCACATGGTAGACACAGTTTGATGGAACATAATGAACTTCAGAGCATCTTTGGGCAGAAGTCTTTGAGGCAGTCTCATCAGCTAGTGTGGGAACTCTCCTATTGTTCTTTTTCCTCCCTTAGGGGCAGTTTCTGTTCAGCTAAAAGCTACTGAGGGCGTTCTGACTCACACTGATCAAGACATAGTGAGGTGTTATCTGAGGTGGTTCAGAGGGTTGATGACTTGAAACAAAATCGAGGACAGGGTTTCCCAGTATGTGGTTGGTAGACCCCAAAGAGTCCATAGAGAAGGGGATTTAAGGACTAAGCAACCCTTGAAATTTTATGAGAGAGAGAAAGGAAGAGAGAGAGAGTCAGTGTATAGTGTGTGTGTGTGTGTGTGTGTGTGTTTGTGTGCGCGCACGCGCGCGCTCATATATATAAGCTCATGTCTGGTGGAGGATTTATATGTAGCACTCATCAAATTCTTTCTTAGAGAAAGACTTCTGTGACTTGAATGTGGAAGCCTGGGTTGTAAGAGCCGAAGAGAGCCGACGGAATGGAAGGGAAGGAGGGAATAATGGTTTCAGTCTCATGGTTTCAGTTTTCACTTTTCTCCTCCTTCTCCTGAGCACCGTCTAGCTATCATGCCTGTTGTTCTGGGTTTCCTGCAGTTTGTAGTGGGTGGACAAGAGCTATTACAAGCTGAAGCACACCTGTGCTTTGTACCATCAGCAAAAGAACCCCCCCCTTGAAAGGATGTGGGGACTATTGGCTTTTCTTCTTAAGTCAGGTCTGCTGAAGTTTCATAATTATGGGTGTGACTCTTGTTCTAGAGACTAGGAGTTTTGCATGTGGGACAAAAGCTTGAAGAACAAGATGAATTTGAGAAGATTTACAAAAATGGTAGGTAATTTCTTAGTAGGAACAAAGTTGTTCAAATTTTGAAATTAATATTTTGCATTAAAATTTTAGTTGACACCTTAATCATCATCAGCTGTTTTTGTTTATTTGTTTGTTTGTTTTTCCCAAAGCTTGGGCCGATAATGCTAATGCTTGTGCCAAACAGTATGCAGGAACCGGTGCCTTGAAGACTGACTTTACAAGGTAAGCCATACCTTGCATTCCACATCAGTGGCTTTCTGTAGTTCTGTGGTACTGTGGTCAGCTTTCAGGAAACAATTTTATAAGCCAAGCACCTGGGCCTCACTAGAGCTGTCATGTCAGGATCGCTGAAGACAAAGCTTGGGCACTGGTGGGTCCTTAGCCTCCTTGGGGCAGTCTAATGCACAGAGAGGGTTGAGGGCTCTACAGTACTTCTCAGACATCATTTTGCACCTCAGTCACCAGCCGGATTCCACAGGTTTAGAACACAGCTTATGAGCTGCATCTCTGCAAAGCTCCCGACCATGCTCCTGATGTTCTTCAGTACCTTTGGGTCTTTTTTGTAACACTGTAGAGATTCCCTGGGAGCAAATGTGGTTCCTAGTTGCTGTGCTATTGTATTCCTCCTGACATGGGCTGTACTTCTTTTCATAGATAGATGGGCTGTACTTGTTTTTCTAGATAAAACTCTTTCACTTTCTTGTATGTACTTTGGTAGTGTTTTAGAGAACAAATACAATTGACCTTCTTATCCAAGGGTTGAATCTATGGATTCAGCCAACCACTAACCAAAATGTTCATGAAAACGTATTTGTGTCTGTTCTGAGCATGTGTAGATTTTTTTCTGTATCATCTCTTCAATCATACAGGATAATATCTATTGGCTTCATATTTGCATTGTATTGTACATCGTAAGTATCTTAGAAATGATAGGAGGGTATGAATAGACTGTGGAAACACTACACCTTTTTATATGAGGGACTTGAACATCTGTAGTGTCTAGTCGGGTTCTTTATAGATACAAGGGGACAGCTATATATATTTCTTGCTAGTGACTTGTAAAGTGCCTGTAAATACACTTGTAAAGTGTATTTTCAGGGATAATTTTTAATATCTTTGCTGCTCATATATTTCTATTACAGTCACGGGTCATAAAACTGATAATTTAGTATGCACATATATATATAAAATTTAAAACTGGATCTTTTTTTAACCAGGACTGGAAAAAGAACTCAGTTGGGACTTTTAATGGATGGCTTCAACTCATTATTACGGTATTACAAGAACAACTTTTCTGATGGATTTAGACAAGTAAGTTTGTATTTGATTTTTTATTTGTTTGCCATTAAATGGTTATTTCTTTGCAATATTTCTCAATGTAGTCAAATTGAGTTTGGAAAGTTCACAATTTCATTTCTTTATTTTCTAGGATTCCATAGACTTATTTCTTGGAAACTATTCAGTGGATGAATTAGAATCTCATAGTCCTTTAAGTGTTCCAAGGGACTGGAAATTCCTGGCGGTAAGAAACTTTCTATGATTTTTAGGATTGGAAGTATTATGTCTGAAGGTATAGAAAACACCTGTGTTGAAAACATTGCTTGCTGTTATAAATGGAATATATACTTATATTTTCCTCCTGAAGAGAATACTAGAGTACAGAAAAAATAACTCTGTGTGTCTGCTTTCTTTCATGACTCTACCATACATCCTTTTTTGTGAACAAACACAGGAGTTCTTTTTTTAGGAGAATTTCAATCCTCTTGTGATCAGGAAATTGCTAGAGATGCATTTGTAAAAGAAAGGCAAAGTGTGTCTGGATACTTTGCTTCTCTTTTCTCCTATAGTCACAAGACTTTGCAGCTTCTCTGGGGCCTTATACCAGATGGCAAAGTGCCCTGGGTGGAAGAGAGGTCTGTTGTCCTATACAGTATTTGGCCAGGTTTGAAGCAGAAGCATCCTTCCTTAGATCTCATAACTTTATCAGTATGAAGGCTTTTGTCACTGTGATTGAAGCCATAAATAGTGGTGTTTGGTTTAAAAACGGACTCCCCCCCCCCCCCAACAAGACAAAACAACAAAAAACCCAACCCATTGTGTGCATGAGCCTGCACGCATTCTGTAATTTTCCAGGCTAAGTGGACCTGGAGGATTTTATAACCACTGATTATTCCTAACCACTGTGTGTTTCAATTATATTTTTCAGTTGCCTATCATCATGGTTGTTGCCTTTTCAATGTGCATCATCTGTTTGCTTATGGCTGGTAAGTGGATTCTTGTTTAATATTCTTTTGTTTTTTTCCTTTTGATATGGGGTCTTACTGTTTATCTCTGTCTGGCTTGGAACTCTCTATGTAGATCAAGCTGGCCTTGAACCAAAAATAACATCTGCCCACCTCTGCTTCCTGAGTGCTGTGATTAAGGTGTGTGCCACGGTGCTTGCCTTTAGGTAATGCATTTGAGTCTTGAGTGCACTCAGCACTAGATGTTTACTTATTAACGAGTTGTTTGATAGTTGGGTTTTATTTTGTATGTAGTAGTGCTAGGCATCACTATGCACTAAGACACATCTCTAATTCCTACTAGTTTTCTGTTGTTAATTATTAGTGGTAGTAGTGATTCTTTGTTTAGAATCTCATTTTCTTTAAATTAACATACAGGCTATTTGATGTCATTATGTCATTTTTAAACAAAGTGTTTTAGTGATTCTTTTTCTCCCTTACCCCCCCACACCTTTAATTACTGTTCCCACACGAGGGGTGCACATATAGAGGTTAGAGGACGACTTTGTGGAATTAGTTCTCCCACTTTTACATACAGGGGTCAAGCTCAGGTTACTAGGCTTGCAAAACAAGTGCCTTTAGCTACTAAGCCATCTGGCTGGCCCTGTTTTTTAACTTGAGGTTTTTATGTTTTTGTTTTTTTTTTTTCTTGTTACCAAAATAATATATAATAATTATAGGAAACATGATTAGGCAGAATGAAAAGAAAATTGCCATTCTGCCTGCTAGAAATAAGCTAACCCTTCATAATATTTTTAGTTAATTATTATTTGTATGTGTATGAGCATGTTGCTTGTGTAAGGCAGTGTTTGCAGTGGTGCATATGTAGAGGTCAGAGAACAACTTTTGCAGAGTTGGTTATCTCCTGGCACAGTGGGTTCTAGGGATCAAACTCAGAATACCGTGCCTGTGTGACAAGTGCCTTTACCCACTGAGTGGTTTCCTGGCCCCATTCATAAGATTTTAATGTTTGTTTTGTTTCTTAAGACTGGGTCTCTGGTTGGTTAGCCCTGGCTGTCCTGAAACTTCTGTGTAAAACACCATGCATGTCCCCTGCAGGGCTCCTCCCCAGCCCTATACCTTTTGTCCCTCCATGTAGAATCTTGGCTTTCCATGGCACTCCCTGTACGTGTCTTCCAGCGTGCTCCTCATTGAACTCAGACATTTATTTTTTAGAGGTAGAACCCCCTCCTGGGGACCTATGTGTAGTTTTCTGCATAGAATGATTTTCTCACTTGTCTTTACCATCTAATTATCAGATTTTTGAGGCAGAGACTGTTTTGTTCATTGTTTTGTCTGCTATGTCTGACTTGTAGTAAGCCCTCAGGTGTTTTCTGAATTAGGGATTGGCATCCTACTGCCACTAACCTAGTCTCTGCTACCGTCAGCCTGCACTTCTTAAGAGGCTCAGTGCCATACAGCTCTGCCCTCTTCAGAGGTTAGCACTGTAAACAATCTCCACATGGTTGATAAAATACTGCAATATTGAATAGAGGGAAAAAACCATAGTAATGTGCCATCCTGGTTAGCAAACTAGTGTAAAGAGCCAGACAGTAGACAATATTGTCTTTATTTCATGTATTCTCTGTAGTACCTTCTAAAACTTGAAACCCATTCTTTTTATTTATTTATTTATTTAATACTTTATTTACATTTCAAATGTTTTCCCCTTTCCAGGTCTCCCCTTTGGAAACCCCCTGTCCCATCCTCCTCCCCCTCCCTCTATGAGGGTATCCCCCCACCCACCCACTCCCTTCTTCCCTCCCTGGCATACCCTACACTGGGCATCTAACACTTTTGGTGGTTTTTTAGAACCCATTCTTACCTATAGAACAGGTAAACAGAAAAGGGTATAGGAATTGCCTTGCAGTATGGTTGTGAGTATGTGTCAGGGAGGAAAAAGGACAAATCCAGGCAGCATGTGCTGGTTGCTCTGAGGCCAACAACTGGTTTCAATCACTCCCTGGATCTTTGACTTGAGTCTTAAACACTGCACAGTGGATGCTCCTTGTTTGGTTTTCTGTGCTCACCATAGATTAAAGAGCTTCTGTAGGAATAAGGCCTGAGTGAGTGGAGGGTTCCTCTGGGGAGTGTCCAGTAGTTTATAGGAAGCTCCTTTCTTGGTCTGAAGCACAGTGCTTGCTGGGCATGCTTGAGGTCCTGCTTCAGTCCTGTCATAGTTTGTTTGGTTTTCCTCCAACTTGACATAAGCTAAAAGCTTCTGGGAAGAGGGAACTTCCTTCCCTTGGAAATATGCCTCCACCAGACTGTCCTGTAGGCAGTCTATGGGGGCATTTTCTGGACTAATGATTGATGTGGAATGGCCTAGAACACTGTGGGCAGCGCCACCCCTGAGCAAGTGCTTCTGGATTATGTAATAATGCAAATCAGCAAGCCATGGAGAACAATCCCTTAAGGAGCATTCGTCCAACATCTCTGCTTCAGTTCCTGCCTTGAGTTTCTGTCCTGGCTTCCTTCAGTGTAAAGTAGAGGGGCCAGATAATGCCTTTCCTCTCCCAAGTTGCTTTTGGTTATATTTATCACAGCAGTAGAAATCAAACCAGGACAGCTCCCCAGACAAACAATAACTTACCTCTGCATAATAACTTTTAAAACTCAAAGCTTTGAAAACTGATAATGTTACAAATTTAGAGATAATTTTGAATCAAAATAATCCTGAATGCTGTGGGTAGTATCCTATCAGGTAATGCATGCTGATAGGGAGGGGTGGCTGATTGCCAGCCCTTGCTGTGGTTTTTGAGAGGGAACACAGATTCATCACAACCTCTGATATGGTCTGGCTTCCTTCCCTTGAATTGGCCATTTGACTCTGCATGTGTTTCTTCACACTTGAGGCCAGCAGATGCAGCAGAGAAGTGAGCTGAGGCATAGCTCTTCAAAGAGAAAAAATAGGTCTTTGCTTCATGGGTGCTGCTAACCTTTATAAACTCGACCAGCAGAGTTGTGTTAAATGCTGTTGCAATATGTTATGATTTATACAGTTGAGTTTAAAAATATAAATTCTGTAAAGTGTATTTTGTATTGGTATTTTGATAATATTGCATTGATCGTGGAACTATGATTAAACTGTTAGTAGTAATTCCTTGTGCTAGTAAAGCATTTAATCTCATTGATAATTAGATTTTTGTGGTACTTTGAAAGATAGTAGTAGTCCAGTTCTCACAGTGTGGCCTCTGTCAGTAGCCTCAATAAAGCTGTGAACTTGTCACGGAGGCAACAAGTCCTTAGGGTCTCACAGCTGATGGTTTATTGAGCCTGCAGAATTGAGACCCCTGGTTTTAAACTTAAGATGTTGTATTTTTCCTGTGGACATGCTAATAAACTTCAGTGTAATGTTGTGCTATACAACTGACCACTAGATCTGGTATCAACAAATGATGTATTATCTTTGTTTTTAATATCAACAGGTGACACTTGGACAGAGACACTGGCATATGTCCTCTTCTGGGGAGTTGCAAGCATTGGAACATTTTTTATTATTCTTTACAATGGCAAAGATTTTGTTGATGCTCCCAGACTGGTCCAGAAAGAAAAGATAGACTGAATTTGTGTTTGTGGAAAGCGGCTTGGCTTGGAAGACTCCATGATGCAGAACTGGAGTCTTTACTGACCTGCTTTCCACATGATCCACAAGGTCTTCTTAAAAAGCCTTTATCCAAAAGTACCTCTTGTGGTTTGGGCTGGGTGACATCTTAGAATTGATCTGATATTATTGATCTGCTTTGATGATCTCTTTACTGTTGGGATGGTTATATTTCTAATTTGAAGCTATAGTATAATTAAAATGTAGCTTAAATTCAGCTCACAGAAGAAATCTATTCACTGTCAAGTCAGAAGTTCACAGATAAGTAATATATTTTAAAAATTTTAACTTCATTATTTAAAACAAAATTATTTTTCTAGCTCTGTTTCATTATTGCCATTGTAAAGCAGTCACTGTTAGCAAGCATATTTTCCATGTATCTTTGGGCTTTTCTTAGGAGTTTAATAGTATGCTAATTCTACTATGCTTATCGAATGTCTCTTAAAAGTCAAGTAGTTTGCTTAGTTGTAGTTTCACAGTAAGGAAGAGGAGAATGGGATCTAGAGTCATCTGAAGTTTATCTAGTCATCTAGTAGCTGCCTCTTGGCTTCAGCCAGCTTGAGTTGCTGTAGTGCCCCAGCAGCTTAAATGTCATGAAATGTTCAGATATATTTTATCTTTTAAAGGTAGAAATGAAATCAAAGAATGTAAAGTCTGTCTCTTATGCTAAAGGTCCAAAGTCGCCTCTTTTTAAGAACTGCTCCATTGTGGAAAATACACTAGACTGGCCAGCTGCTTCCTCTCATATCTTGTAGGATTATTATTATTATTATTATTATTAGTTACTCATTGAGACATACAGGCCTCAGAGAAGGTCTTGTGCTAGATTTGATTCATACTTGGGGTAGCAATTGCTTTTTCATGCATGACACTCTGGCTTTATCACCTGGTCAAGGTTTATGTTGGCTGTCAATAAGTGTCTAAAATTTAGTCTTCCAGGTAGCCATAGTTCTCCAAATCAGGGACCAACTTTAATTTATGCATAAAACAGACTGAAAACTACACTTCAGAAGCTGTGCATAGTTGTAAGACAGGTTATATATTAAAACTGCTGTAATTATGAGGTTTAGATATTAGAACAATATATAAGGTAGTATCACTGCACTATCTTAAAACAGTTCACTTAAACACTGCTGTGGTACATCAGTGTTTTGCTTTAAAATATGTAGAGTTTTTTTCCTTAATCATTTCTAAAAGCGCCTTTAACATTACTTTTTTTTTCAACATTATCTTTTATAAAACAATAAAAGTTATTGCTTTTAGAAACTCTGGGAAAATCCTGTGTAGCTTAAAATCAATCATTAAAATTCACAATAGGGTAAGTAAATAGAGCCACCTGTTCTGACATGTAAATAAGCATAGTTTGTTCCAAAGATGGAACATGGAAGCCCAGCCATGTCTACTGTAATATATTATTCAAAAGCTACTGGGCATTTTACAGTAAGCACTTCATGTCAACAGCTACAGCAAACACCAAGTGCGAACCACTAGTGTGGCTGCTTTGCAAGGCAGACTAATGTCAGAGGGTTAGGTTGCAAGTGATCAGTGTTTGAGAGCCCTGCGGTGATCTTGTTCAACTCGTTTACTGTGCATCCATATACAAAAATAAATGCCGTACTCTTTTCTAACTGCTGTTGGTGTTTCTCTGTTTTTGTCATGGGTATTTTTTTAAATCTTAAAGCAATGTTTGATCATTATAGAAATACTAGTCACTATAAGTAAACAAGATCAATAACTTCTAAACTGTTTTCCACCTTAGACCCCTTTTTAGCTTTGTTTTTTATAGATAAGGCTAGAGCAACATTTAGTAATATATAACGTTTAGTGATGTTTAATATCCATAAAAGTATCTGTACTTCCAAATTATTTGTTTCAAAGTGATAGAGGTTGCAGGGTGGTAAGGAAGTATGGGTGGATAAGGGATACAGATTGCAACGGTGAGTGGAAGACAGTAAGTGTGTGCACTATGTGTGTTCAGGACTGAGGATGTAGCTCTGCTGTTAGAACACTTACCTGGCATGCACAAAACCCTAGGCATGGTCCCCAACACTCTGTAAACCTGGCATGGTGGCCACACCTGTAATCCCAGCACTTGGGAGGTAGCAGGAGGAAAATCAACTCAAGGTCATCCTCAGCTCTATAGTGAGTTTGAAGCCAGCTTATGCTACATGAGATTCTGTCTCAAAAAATGTTTTCATAGGAAAACACGGAAAGGTGTCAGTGAGCCTGAGTGACATATTGAATAAACAGCTCGTGGCAGGAAGCCCTTGCCTGTGTGTCAAGTGAGATGAAATTCCTTGATAATGGCATTCAAATTTCATACACACGATGTACATATGTTTACATACCTACATGTGTGTGCATTTTGTGCATAAGTATAGTGTTTTCATATTTACTTGTGTGTGTATGCTTTAAAGATTAATTTCCATATTTCCTTAATTCATTTCTCTGGGTTCCTAGTAGAGGAACTTCAGCAAAATGTGGTAGGTAACGTGAATGGATTGTTTGTTCACTGTAAGATTAGACCAGCTCTGAGTGGCCTCACCCTGTTAGTTAACCTGTCACTGTAACAAGTTGTTTCCACACTTAGCAGCTTGAAGCTGCCTGTTTGCTTGTATTTATTGACTTCAGTTTCTCTGATTCAGAGCATTCCACAAGACACAGTTAAGATTCAAGAAGCAGGCAGGATCCCCTTTCAAGACGACTGTCACTGTTGGCAAGATTCAGTTGCTCCCAACTTGTTGGGTTGACCATCCGTGCTGACTGGACTGACAATAATTTTGTCACAGCCAGCAATATTGAGTCTGTATCACTTTGACTGTATCCTTTGCACTAGAAGTCTGTGGCCGTAGCTCATTCAAGGAGGAGAGATACACAAAAGCATCAGTACCAGGAGCTGGGAGCCTTTTGGGAGGTATAGGAAGTCTATCTCTTGTGGCCAGTAGAGAGAGAACACCAGGGAGGTAGAGAGAGTTGATTGGGGCTTCTAGGAGGACATGGAACTTAACAAGGACCAAGGTGAGCACAGCAGGTAAGCTCAGAAGGGAAGGAGAGAGACTGGATAAAGAGATTTCGCTGGTTTGCCACATGTTGCTGGCCTTGATTTTCCATGGCCTTCTCCGTGAGATTAGCACTAGTGCTCTTTCCTCCCTCCCAAAATTTTTGTGTGTTGCCTGCATGTATGTGCTCTACATGTATGACTGGTGCCTACAGAGGCCAAAAGAGTCTGCCCACATGTGCATATACCTTAGGTATGTACAGATAGGTCAGAGAAGGAGTGAGGTGGACTGCAGTCACCTTATTCCTCTGAGACAGGGTGTCTGTGGAGTGACGACTCACATGCATGGCCAACCTGGCTTTTTTCACGGGCACTGGGATCCAGTCTCTGTTCTCATGCTTGCACAGTAAGTGTTGTGACCTCTCTGAGTTCTCTCTCCAGCTCCCCCCCCTTTTCTTTTGTATTTGTTCTAAGACAGTGTTTAACTATGTAGCCCAGATTGTCTCTAGACTTCTGATCCTCCTGCCTCTGCCCTCTAAGTGCTAGGATTATATGCCTGTCTCAGCATGCCTGATTGTTTTCTTTCACCTTTTGTTGTTGGTGGTGGTGTTTTTGAATTTTATAAAATTTTTGCTTATGTATATTTTTGCATCCTTTGAACTTAGTCTTCATTTCAGTGGTTATGTCTGGAATTATGTCTCTTCACTGTTGCTTGTGTTACAGTGCATGTAACACAAGTGCATGCTGAGTTACTATCACCGTACACTTTTTGTCATTGCAGTGTGAAGTAGTATCACACTCTGGCATTTCTCTGAGCGTAGAACATCTTTTCATAGTTTTGATTGTCTGTGGGTCTTGTTTGGAGCCTGTTGTGGTCTTTTGCTTATTTCCTTATGAGTTTGTTGAGACTTTTTGTGCTCTGGGAGAGAATGATCTGTTGTTTGTAGCTGGCCCTCCTGTTCAGATGAAATGAATAACCATATTGTTTTCCTAGCACTTTCTGTGCTCACTTCCAAGGACAAGTTTTGACATTTGTCACTTTCAGGTCTCATCCTATCCACAGTCAATTTTGGGTAATAGACCATATCAGTTGAGAGGCCAGCCTGTTATGTGATGTCAGGTGATCCGTAATCTCCATGACTATTTTTTTTGTAAGATTTATTTCTCCTCCTTCCTGTGTACCTGCAGAGTTGGCTGCGGCTCTGCTCCCTAGATATGCTTTGGCTCTCACAACAGTGAGGCTCACTTCTCTTGAGACATTCTCAGTTGTCCTGACGTGATTTTCCTGTAGTACTCCTTTTGGACAAGGCTACGGCAGTGTAAGTACTCTGGCCTTGGAGTAGAAAATCAAGAGCTGATTCTCAACTGAGAGTTGAACTGTGCACACACACAGATATCTTGTCAGCAAGAACCAGATTGCAGCACAAACTTGGTCTCTGTGAAATGGAAGGTTGCAAAGTGCCAGTCTTCTAAGACTTAGAAAGAAGGCTACATATGACCCTCAGGGCTGGCACTGGGAGGAAGGTTGTCACGCACTGTATTTGAGGTTACAACATAGTATTAGAAGATGCCAGTGCAGATTAATACACAGTCCCACAGTTTTTGTTAATAGTAAAACAGAGATCTGAATACAGTTTTATTGTGTTGCACACAGCACACTCCAGGGTTTTATCTACATTTCTGTTTTGTGTTGTTTGATCTGCAGCTCATTTTCCCCCTTCTCTACCACCAAGGAGCAAGAGTCTAGTCACATATAAAGGGATATCCATTAGATTATAATAAATGGATTTATCAGTACATTCAAACTGCTAAAAGAAACCTGCCAGTGAAGAATACGATAGGCAGTAAAGTTTCACTTCAATGATGAAGCAAAACATTTTGCTAGACAAGAAAAAGCAGAGAAAATCATTAAAATACCCTTCAAGAAATACTGAAAGGTGAGGTATGGTGGCCTATGTCTATAATCCAAGCCCCAGAGGGGTGAAGTAAGAGGATTGTGTGTTTGAACCCAGGCTGCTCCCTCCCCACCTACCCACCCACCCACCCTCTGCAAAGGAATGGTTCAAACAGGAACAAATGGATAATTACGTTCTAGAAAGTGAAGGCCTGGTATGATGGCACAAGACCTATTGTGCCAGTATGGGGAGGCTGTGGCTAGAGGATCACAGATATTAGCTTAACCTGGGATGTATGGGTCCATATATACCAAGACCCTGCCTCAACAAAAAAAGCAATGTTAGAGGTAAATTAGTTATCTAGCATAGCATGACTGTAATGGAATGAGAGCTAAAGGTCAAATGATCAAAAATTATATCTGAGTTGAATATGTAATACAAAAGTGTACATTACGGAAGAGAAAGAGCAAGCAACCAAAGTGTACATTATGGAAGAGAAAGAGTATAAGCTGCTGGGAGGTGGGAACGCATACCTTTATTCCCAGCATGTGGGATGCAGGTAGATCTGAGTTTAAGGTCAGTCTTATCTTCAGAGTGAGTTCCAGGACAGCCAGGACTACACAGAGAAACCTTGTCTTGAAAACAAAAACTATGGTCAGAGTTAGGTTTCTGTCAGCCTACAGTAACGGAGAATTAAATTTTCTTTGCAGATTCAGGAAGCAGAAAATACTTGTGGCTTTAAAAAGCAGCTGTAGAACTTCCGCTGCTGAATATACAGGGAGTAGCTGTGAAACAGTGAGTGACTGACAGGAGGTCTGTGGGCCGTCCAGTTCTCAGGCTACGGGAAACTGTTCTCTGCTCTTGAAGTGGCGTGTGACAAAAGTCCCCAGGGCTACCAGAGGGATGCACATGGTAGAGGAGGCTACCAGAAGCCCAATGACAGCTAGTGCATATGTAGGGTAATCCTTAATCACCACATGGCCCTGCAAAAAAGAGAGAGAAGAAACCTTCACGAGTCTAAGACGACTCCAGTCTCTATCCCAGAAACGGGAGAGTGTTGGTATTTAGGTTTGAATATGAAATGCTTTCTTCTCTAGCTGGTAGCTTCTACTTTAGAAGGTTCTGGAAACAGTAGGAAGTAGGATCTATCTGGGGAAGCAGGTAATTGGGGGCTGATCCTTGGGTTGTCTGGTCTCTGGAGGCTTCCCCTGTTTTCTGTCTATCAGGAAGTGAAGAAAAGGGCTGCTTTACACTCTTGTTGGCATGACACTCTGCCCAACCAATAAGGACAAGATATCATGGACTGACCCCCTCTGAAACTATGACCAAGTTTTTATCCCTGCATTTATTATGCCAAGATTTTGGTCAGTGTGATAATAAAAGTAACATGGGTAGGAATGGGCCTGTAGGTCAGACACACACACACACACACACACACCCTACCCCTTAATTTTACAGCAAGCATTCACAGAAACCAATCTTACTTTTTTTTTTTTTTTTTTTACCCATAGAGCCCACTATTTCCACATGGAGAGCTCTTAGGTGGAGCTCTTATGAAGAACCAGTACTCATACAGGGATGTCCTCACCATCTAGTGAAAGTTCCACTGAGATGCTGTGAACGTAACTTTTACTGTCTCTACACAGCGTGATTAAAAAACCCAGAGCCCAATTCTGCTGTACTAGATTGAGCTCCCATGCTATCTATCACCTGTAACCTCCCCACAGCACAGCAATGGTTCCTTGTGTCAGAAACTGTGCTCTGAAGGACACTGTTGGCTCTGCTCTGCTCCTCAGCCCCGCAGGAACATCACGTACCTGAGTAGCATCCCAGGCTTGGTACTGCAGAGTCCCTGTGAGGATGTAGTCACTCAGGTAGAAGATAAAGAGGCCGATGATGAGCAGTGGACTCACAAACGCCCACATGACCTTCCAGTACCAGTTGAGGGTGCGGCCAGTCATGGCCTGAAGGTCACTTTCAAATCTGTTTGGACCACAGGGAGAGAGGCTGGAGGGAGGGGCCCCAGTTTGCATGCCCTCTGCACTTTGGAAGATGCCATTCTGGTTACCAATGATGTTTGAGTGTGACCCTGAACCCATCTGATCTTTTCCCTTCCTGGGGGAGGTGTTGAGGAAAAGGGAAAAGGACCGAGACTGCTTGAGGGGAGAATGACCAAGAAGGAAGGGGTCATGGGGCATCTCCCTGGTGTTGGCCTTCAGAGGAAGAAGGCTCCTGGTGTGGATATGAGGGTAGTTCCTAGAGAAAATGGGTCCAGGGTGCATGGTGGAGGGGCATGTTAGTCCCCTCAGCCCACAGGGCTAGGGTGACATTGCCTCCCTGCCCACCCACCCATTCTGTCCATTAGTGATAGGTCCAAGTATTCTCTACTGCCCATAGAGATGGTCTCAGAACAGTCACTTTGTGCTTGGAAGGGCCTTGGCATGGAAGAGCAGGTAGAGTGGAGCAGTAGAGAGGAGGTTCTGAAGGCTCTTGCTTCCCCTCCTTGCAGGATGACTAAAAGGACAGGGCCCTAGACTAGTGTTTCTCAGCATGTGGTCCCCAGAAGACCAAGGAAAGTGCTAGAAATATCAGTTATTACACTTTCTCCCAGACTTTGCCAGATACCTAATGAAGGGAGGTCCTGCAATTCTCATTTCACTAGCCACCAGTTTTGAAGCTCTACATGACAGTTTTGGCCCCAGATGCATATGCTATCACTTGGAAGAGTGAAAACATCCCAGTGTTAAACAGAGCTCTTGGAAATCCTAATTCTGGAGGATGATCAGAGAATCTAAGCCTGGAGGCTGAGTCCCGGACCATAAAGCATACCATGATAAAAAGTGGAAAGCAGGAAATGGAAAGAGGCTGTTGGATGCAGGCAACCTGAGGAAGCAAGAGATGAATGAGATTTGAGGGCAAAGAGGCATCTATAAGGGACATGCCTATTGAGGAAGGATGGTTTTCTTATGAGTGTGGCCCTGCAGCTTAGCTACCCCATATAGAAGGCAGGGTCTGGGGTCTCCTTACCTCTTCAGCCCATACACATAGCACACAGCTATGGTCTCCACCAGCACAATGAGCAGCAGAGATAGTGTGGCTGCATAGTCATTGAATATGTCAAACCAGTAGTTCCCAGCCTCCATGGTAAACACCATGCCAATGGCACAGTTGATGAGGCACACCAGACCTGGAAGACAAGATTACTGCTCATCTCTCCGAGTCTCCCTCCACTTATCCCACATTATATGACAGCAGGAGCCACAGGTCCCTAGGTGTACTTTAAGGGTACACCCACGTGAGCTGGAGGAACTGCTCTGCAGGGAATGTCTGCTCATGGAAAAAGGAATCAGGGACAGTATATACAACTGGGCTGCAGAGACCAGTCCCAGGAAGGATGCCAAGTGCTAGGAGGTTCTAGAGTGTAGCTTTCAGTGAGTGGTCAGAACAAGAAGATTGGATGGAGACTTGTTTTACCCATCCTGGATATGGAGTTACAGAATCATCAGAGGCAGAGGTGTCTGGCCACAGAGTCCTCATGACCCTGGTTGGGTAGCATGAGAGTGAAGTTAATGGGTAGCCATCATGGGAAAGGCTAGTTCCTTTACTAACAACCCCACAGTCAAAATGCATGAAGAAGTGGTATGTGCTCTTACAATGATATATCAGACAGGATCAGGGACTGACATTTAATTGCACAGTGCAGCTCACTGACAGGTTTTGAGTATTGGTGCCAGGCCTACAATATCTTTCTTAATGACTTTCAAGAGCAGAGGCAAACACTAGTAGCATTAGACATCAGAACAGAGTGATCTGATTGGGGGCTTATTGCCTGGAGAGTATGTGGAAGGAGCTCCTCCTGGTGTGGGAACAGGTCATACACTCACCTTTTGAAATGGACAGTTGATGACTGTTATCCTTCAGTTAAAACAAAAACAGATGGAGGCTCTCAAAGCCTTGAGACCTGAGTGCAGGTTGGGGACTTAGCCTTTGCCCAAGGCCAATTGGGTGGGCTGACCAACCACCTCACTTCCCTGGAATGTGGTGAGTTCCTAGCCCGTCTCCCAGGGCTGAGTAGGACACAGTACAGGAACACAGACTCCTAGAGCCTGCTTCTGGAGTTGGCTTAGAAGCACAAGGCTCTTGAGGAAACCCCTCTACTGATTGATTGTTTTACATTTCCCTGCCCACCCCATGCCCTGCCTCCTCAGCAGAGTGTCCTGACCTGAAATGGCCTCCTTGGGCAGGTAGCTGGAGATGACCTTGCTGTCAGTCAGAGGGGTAAGGATGGCTGTTCCTGTCCCCACCATGCTTCCCATACCCAGTGTTAGCAGCATGAAGAAGTAGAGCACTGACCACAGCTGAGACACTTCCATGTTTTTAATGGCCTCGGTGTAGACGATGAAGGCCAGGCCTGTGCCCTGGACAGCCTGAGAGTGGTAAAATGATAGCAGTTATTACCCTGATGATCTTTATAACAAGCGTGTTCAGTGTCAGGACCTGGACTGAAGTAAAGGAAACAGGTTTATTGTGTGGCCAGCTCCAAGGTCCTGAGAATCAACTAGACTGGCTCTAAAAGCTGGTCAATACACACACACACACACACACACACACACACACACACACACACACACGTTATGAACCCTGCATTCCCCTTCCTACCCCTCTTACATTTTAGATAAAATGTTTGTGACATGCTGTGGAAGCTGGGCCTACTACTTCTGCTTAAAGTCAAATGTCTTTTGATACCATTCAGGGGTCCAGAGTGGGTGGGTTTAGACTAGTCACAGGACTGCTAGAATATTAAGCCTTGAATTCACGGTAAGTTTACAAAGCCACAAGAAGGTGAATCACCATGAGCAAGAATGACAAACATCTAGGACATCCCTCTCTTCAAATGGACATGTTTGCCAAATTGAGAGGTGCTATGGACTGAATTTGCAATGTTGAAACTTCTACCCTCAAAGTGACTACATTCAGAATAGGCCTTTAGGGGGAGTCACTAAAGTTAGGTTAAAGTTTTCAAGGGTGGAATCCTAGTCCAGTAAGACAACAGAGAAATTATCACTGATCCTGGAAGCAAACTTTCACCAGAAACCAGTCTCTAGAAATATGATAAATAAATATCTGTAGGTTTAGCCACCCAGTCACTGACATTTTGTTATGGTTACCTGATTGTTTGATATAAGAATATATGTCAGCCCAATGGCTTACCAGTGGTGTTGATTATGAGGATTCATACAACTTTAACGTAATAAAATCTATTAAAAGTTGATATGTGTGTCATTCTTACTACTCTTGCTACGGGGTTTTTGAGAGAGGGGAGGAGGCATTTTTTACACCCAGTTAGGATTTATCCAGGTCCTAAGATGCTAGACACACAGAATCATTAAAGTTTAGCCTGAGGTAGTGGCTCTGAGTTCATTGTCTTTTGCAAATGAAAATTAAAGGTGCAGCCTTTATTAAAAAGCATTTCATACGGCCAGACATGAGGCCAAATGCCTTAATACCAGCACTCAAAGTGGGCAGAGAGAGGCAGATGATCTGAGTTTAAAGCCAGCCTGGTCTACAGAACAAGTCCAGGACAGCCAGGGCTACACAGAAAAACCCTGTCTCCAAAACGAATAAAAATAACAGCAAAATACAGGAAAGCAAGGAACTAAGGAAAAGTGAGAGAATCTCTCAAGAGTGGGAAGGGTTCCCGAGAGGAAAAGTTTAATTTTCATTGTCCAGTCTTTCTATAACAAAATGGCAGGAGGTGGATAAAGACTGTCTGTTGACATTGGCTAATTCTGTGGGCTATCATGGGCCCTCCCACATATGTGTATGTCTATCTCTGGCTCCAGCTTTGTTACTGACCTTGACTTTTTACTATTAGCTTGTATTGTCTGCCTTCTAACTTTGCAGGTATGTTAAGTGCCACTAACTAGACCCAACTGTGTTCTCACATCTACATATAAACTTGTAGCTTTACCAAATAAGCAATGCTTAAGAGATAACAGATTTGAGTTTTCCAAATTTTTAAGAAACATCATCCATAGATCAGAAAACCCAACATCACTTGGGCTTAGATTAGATAAATAAAGCTACACTGTGTTTGCTTTGTTTGGGCAACCAGAGCCACAGGCCTTTCCTAGCCCCTCATCTTGAAGAGTATTCTCTAGAAAAATCTAAGAATGTATTTAAATATAAAGATGAGACAAATAGGCACACTATCAATTCCACCTCCATTATTCTTGGAGTGCAGTGAAGAAAAGGAAATGATGCATAAACATTTAAAAAAATATAGCTGGCCAGGTTAGTGAACACCTGCATTCCCACCACTTGAAGATGGAGGCAGGAGGATCACCAGAATAAGACCAGCCTGGACTATGAGACCCTTCTCAAAATGAAAATAATAAAAAAGGCGGGGAGAGAGTTGGGAGAGGCATGCCAATCAAATGGAATGAGGAAGCAAGCAAGTGTTGCTATCTTAATGTCTGACAAAATAGACTTTAAACTAGTACTAGCCATGAGACAAAGAAGTATATATACTTCATTCTAATTAAGGAAACAACCAAGAAATTATTATCCCAAATATATATACACCAAACTCTGGTGAATGAATTTCATAAAATTATACTAAAATTAAAAGATTAATATCAAACCATTAATAAGTGATTTCAATAATCCACTTTCTGCAATAAGTTATCTGGACAAAGAATAAGGGAATGTCAGAATTAAATGTTAAAATACATCGAATGATGTTAACATTTTTACAGAATATTCCACCCAAACACCAAGGAATATATATTCTATTCAGCAGTGCACAGAAGCTTCTCTAAAATAGAACACATCCTGTAACACAAAACAGCTCTTACCAAATTCAGGAAGATCGAACTAACCGCATATCTCATCTGACCATTACGCAATAAAACTTAAAAGTGACAGCAAACAAATCTCTAGTAAGAAACAAACTCATAGGAATTAAACAATCATTACTGAATGGTGAATGGGTCAAAGAAAAATCAGGAAATAAAAAATATTAAGGAGTTATATGGGAAAAAGTTAGAGCTCTAAGTGCCTATAATAAAGCACAAATAAATTACAATAATAAACCTCAAACACGTTGAAAAATGATGTCTTAGTTACTCTTCCATTATGGAAAGGCATCGTGACCAAGGCAACTTATAAAAGAAAGTGTTTTAATTTAATTTGAAGCTGACAGCTGCAATGTGTTAGAGTCCATGACCAGCGTAGCAGCAGGCAGTCATGGCGCTGGAGCTCAGAGTTTACAACCAATCAGACTCCCTCCAGAGCTCTCAGGGACTAAACCACCAATCAAGGAGTACACATGGAGGGACCCATGGCTCCAGCCGCATATGTAGCAGAGGATGGCCTTGTAGGGCATCAATGGGAGGAGAGGCCCTTGGTCCTATGATGGCTCCATAGATGCCCCAGTGATGGGGAATTTGAGGGTGGGGAGGCCAGAGTGGGTGGGTCGGGGAACACCGTCATAGAAGCAGGGGGAGGGGGGATGGGATAGAAGGCTTGGGGGGAAGGACCTGGAAAGGGGATAACATTTGAAATGTAAATAAAGAAAATATTTTAAAAAAAGTAAGAAAAAAGAAAGAATTTCTGGAGAAATACAGATCGGGAATAATCAGGGAAGAAACAAAAAACAACCACCCCAAAGTCTTCTCCTGCTGACACAGCTCTTCCAGCAAGGCAACACCATCTCTGAAAACTATACATTTTGTATTTGTTTTTGTCCCACCTGCTCATTTTTGTTGAAGATCTGCATAAGAATGATCACTAATAATCACACAACAGAGTCAATATTAGGATGCCTTAAAGTCGCCTCTGACAACAAAATTAGTGCAAAACTCTTTAGTCTCAGGCAGGTTCTCAGGACAAAAAGCAGCCACATTCTTGACCAAATGGCCAGTTGCTAGTATTGTTCCCCTCTGAAAACTCTGGAGCTGGAACTTCATAGTCCACACTATTTATTGTCGCCCAAGCTCCCACTAGTATAGCTGACTGAGCCCCACTTACAGAGTTTAACAGTTTTCCCAGTCCCACAGTCTTCTACATTCCTCCAGCATGGCCAGGCAGTATCAACTTCTGCTTACTCTTCCCTTGTGACAAAACCCCATGACCAAGGCAGTTCAGAAAAGAAAGTGTTAAATTTGGGGCTCACCATTCCAGAGGGTCAGACCATCATGGCATGGAGTATTTGAGCAGGCAGACATGGTACTGTCCTAGTAGCTGAAAGCTTACATCTTGATCTATAAGTATTTAACAGACAGCTAAGAATTCAAATTTGTGAGCCTCTGAGGGCTGTTTTCATTTGAACACCTATTATGAATCTGTTTTGTTACTTGTATTTTTATGGAAACTTCTGTGACAAGTAATGTTAAGCCCCACCCCCCACCCCCAATTACATTACAGAATTAACACAGTTCTAATGAAAATCTCTCAGGAATCCCTTAAGGAATTTCACTCCACTCAATTAAACGTGTGAAAGTGATGCTAAATTTAAAATAAAACCAACTAACTAACTAAATCTCCTTAGTGTAACAGAGAAAATTCTATGAAAAATTAGGGTGATTTGAAAAACAAATCTTTTAAAAATGTCTCCTAGTGAGAGGGGTGGATGTATTTATCTGAAACACACACACACACACACAAACACACAAGATATTACATAAAATGAGTAAGATTCCACCCATACTATTTAGGCATTTTCTCAAAATTAAACTGTTGACTGAGAAAACTACCTTGCAGAGCCACTGCTAAAACAGATGCCAGTTAGCATACATATGGTATCAGGAACCAAGGTTTCTGCCTGTGTATGAGTAGGGAAAGGTTAGGCAGGAACACAGGAGACTTTGGCATTCATCTTAAACTCTTCCTTTAAAATCTTGCTTACTAGCAAAGGACACTGTAAATAGAACAAAATGGCAATCTACAGATTGGGAAAAGATCTTTACCAATCCTACGTCCGATAGAGGGCTAATATCCAATATATACAAAGAACTCAAGAAGCTAGACTCCAGAGATCCAAATAACCCTATCAAAAAATGAGGAAGAGAACTAAACAGAGAATTCTCAACTGAGGAAACTTGAATGGCCGAGAAGCACCTAAAGAAATGTTCAACATCCTTAGTCATCAGGGAAATGCAAATCAAAACAACCTTGAGATTCCACCACACAACAGTCAGAATGGCTAAGATGAAAAACTCAGGTGACAGCAGATGTTGGCAAGGATGTGGAGAAAGAGGAACACTCCTCCATTGCTGGTGGGAATTCAAGTGGATATGACCACTCTGGAAATCAGTTTGGCGGACCCTCAGAAAAATGAACATAATACTACCTGAGGACCCAGCTATTCCACTCCTGGGCATATACCCAGAAGATGCTCCAACATGTAATAAAGACAAATGTTCCACTATGTTCATAGCAGCCATATTTATAATAGCCAGAAACTGGAAACAACCCAGATGTCCCTCCACAGAGGAATGGATACATAAAATGTGGTACATTTACACAACGGAATACTACTCAGCTATTGAAAACAATGACTTCATGAAATTCTTAGGCAAATGGATGGAACTTGAAAATATCATCCTGAGCAAGGTAACACAGTCACAAAAGAACGAACACGGTATGTACTCACTGTTAAGTGGTTATTAGCCCAAAAGTTCAGAATACCCAAGAATCACTTCACAGCAACCATTGGGCTGAATGTGAAGGCCCAGATGGAGGAGTTAGAGAAGGGACTGAAGGAGCTGAGGGAGTTTGCAGCCCAATGGAGGGAGCAACAGTGTCAACTGGCCTGACCCCTCGATGCTCCCAGAGACTGGATCACCAACCAAAGAATACACATGGAGGGACCCATGGTGCTGGCCACATAGGTGGCAGAGGAGGGTCTTGTTAGCCATCAGGGTGAGGAGAAGCCCTCGGGCCGGAGGGTGTTAGATGCTCCAATATAGGAGAATGCCAAGGATGGAAGACGAGAGTGGGTGGGGGAATACCCCCATAGAGCAGGGGGAGGGAATAGGGAGGTTCCAAAGGGGAGATTTGGAAAGGGGGAAACATTTGAAATGTAAATTAAGTATCAAAAAAAATCTTGCTTACCTCGCAGGGTGGCCTCATATTAACCCTCCTGCCTACAAAAGCAACTAAATGAGGGCCATTCATTTGGAGATATACATATATTATGTATACACACATATATACATGTATATATATATCCAAATGACAAAAGTTGCAGCTTTCATTTGAGATATGATAATGTATGTGGTGTTACTTTATTTCCTCTGCCTTTTCTGAGTTTTTGAAACTTCAGAAGATGAAAGAAAGGAGGGAAAAACTCGGAGACTCCAGGAGAGCTTTCCAACAAGATGATCTCAAGTAGCAGCTGAGAGAGCAGGAGTCCAGTCTCTCCTATCACTGAGTCAGGGAAAACAATCCCGTTTCCTGTCTTCATGGACTGCGTGGAGGCTCTTGCAGGTCCTTATGAACTAACTGTGTGGAGAGAGACAGTCCCACACTTCCCAGGCCTCTTACCGTGTCCAGCTCTGTTTCCAAGCTGCAGTTTCTAATGTGTGGGAACACTTCACTGTACTTGTCTGGGTAAGTAGATGCCAGGTAGGCCTTCACCTCCTCCAGGTTGTTGGCTGTCAGAAAGCCATCTTCAAGGTCAAAAGAATTGGTCAGCAGCAGAATCACCCTGCAGAGCAGACCACCATCTTGGCCTTCATGATTAAGAGGCCCTAATACCTCTGAGAATCTCATTGAGGAGAGGGATTCTGGATTAATGACCCTTTGAAAGGAAGACAACTCTGGATGCCTATGCAGAAACTTCAGATCTGAACAGAGATGCAGGATGGGAACCCTGATCCTACAATGAGGCTGTTTAATATCTTGGCCAGTAATGTCTGATGAAATTGGATGGAGTGTTAGAAATGTAACATCACAATTTAAGATGGCTAATGCCACTGAGTAACCAATTAACTTCAGAATGACTTAAAGTTAAATTCATATCAATATTCAAGTTATTTGAATGTGCATTGACTTCCATTGATTTCAGTCTACTGTAGAGATAGCTACTTATGGTCAGTGACCACCCTACTGGACATCTTAATATATGAAAGATGGTCCTCTGTTTGAGAGAGACCACAGACAGTAAACTGTGTAGTCTCTGAGACTTGGCTAAAGAGGTCTTGGTTACACTTGAGATGGGGAATGGGACCAAAGACACTGGCAATATTTACTGAATACCCTTTTCTGCTCAATGCAATGACCATCTTAAACTGCCTATTCCCTGCAAGACACATAACTTTATGGCCCCATAGTTTCTGGTGCTGGTAGAAGGCAACCATTGGCAATTGAGAAAGGAGAACTGACCCTCGCATTGTAGCCCACAACAGTGGTTGGTATCTTTTGTCTACCCCTTAACTTCTGGGAACCTAGCCCTTCCCAGTCACCCATTCAGCTCAGAACTTTGGAGCTCTGCCTTCCCACTTGAGGCCGAAGGGTCTTAGACTCACTTGTTTAAGCAGTTTTCATAGTTGAAGGTGGCCTTGAAGCCATAGATGGAGAAGGTGACAATACTGGAAAATATGGCAGTAGTGCTATTGATGACAGACACAATGAAGGCATGCTTCTGGCAGTCATTGGAGGGTTCATTGTAGCTGGCAAAAGCAATCAGGCCACCACACCCTAAGCCCAGTGAGAAGAAGATCTGCGTGGCTGCATTGATCCAGGCCTTGGGGTTGGCTAGCTGCTCAATCTGGAAGGCCAAGAGTGATAGAACTGAGGAATACTGGGCTCCAATTCACGACTCCCTCTCCCAAGACAAGTAGGCTCAGAGAGGGAAAGAAATTACCTCACAACCTCTCCAACTTCCGAAGCTGTCCAGACTTGGCCTATGTTAAGTAAATTTCTTGGTAGTGAACCACATCACTAAATCTCAGGTAAAGTATTCTCTGATTTAAAGATACTAGGCATTCCCCAGATGCCTCCTTCTCTTTAATAGAGATTACCAGCCAAAAAACCAGACGGATTGCCCTTATGCTAGCCCAAATGCTACGTACATTCTGAGGAAGCTGCATTTTCTCAAAGCCGCTTGCAGGCAACGCATATCGCTAATTCAGAAGGCACTGTTTAAGCCTTGACTGTTTCAAACAGCTTCCAATGAACAGTTTCCCATCACAACCCTGGCTACATTCTAATGGCCATTTTCATCTATGCCAGATGGAAAACACTTCCCCTACTGGCCAAGAAAGCTTCTTGAGGCTGGAGAGATGGCTCAGCAGTTAAGAGCATTGGGTGCTCTTCCAGAAGACCTGGGCTAAATTCCAAGCACCTTCATGGCAGTTTATAACTATTGGAGTAACCTCAGTTCACATTGTGTGAAAGTGTATCCCTGTATTTTCAATTGCTGCTTGCTGTACCGGCAGAGAGCTAAGTGCTGGCAGGATTTTAGTATTGTCATTTCTATGGCCTATTGCAAGCTTTACTTTTGTAAATGTTTGTCCTTCCTCGTCTGCCTAAAAGCAATCTTAGAGATGTATCAAGTATTGTCTTGCTGCTCATTCGTTATAATAAAGATCTGGCAGCCAATAGCTGAGGCAGAAGTATGAGGGTAGAACTTCCGGGCAGAGAGTGATGCTGAGAGCCAAGCTGAAGCAGGAAAATTGAAAGCAGACACAGACACGAGGGGAGTGAAAGCTTACACAGAGGAGAACAGACATGAACCTGAGTGGAGTGAAAGCAGACAGAGGGGAACAGACATGGACTGGAGTGAAAGAGCTAGCCATGTGGTCGGTTGCAGGCTATAATAGTTAGGTTAAGTTTAAAAGGTAGGTAGAAGACTGCCCAGAAAAAGGCCTGAGCCTTAAACTGTATTAGAATTCTCCATGTCATTAAACTTCTGGCAGTCCACCAAAAGATACACAAGACATAAGTATATGTAACTCCAGTTCTAGGGGATCCAACACTCTCACACAGACACACATGCAGGCAAAACATCAGTACATAAAATAAAAATGAATCATTAAGAAATATACTCCTTTGCATAATAACCGTTGTCATTGAGACACACACATACACACTCTTTCTCTGGCTCTCTAAGCAGGTCCTTGGCAGTTTTTGAGTTGGCCATGTTCCTCTCATGCAGCATTAGACCTCATAAAAGCCTTCTCTTGTGTGAAGTTTTCTTGTTTCTTGCCTATTGTATAGCTATTTCCTCCCAACTGAAACATTTCCCCCTAGAGGATGGTTCTTTAAGATTCAGGAGGTAGCTGATTGATGCTGCCAAGGAAGAATCGCTGAAGGCTCTCATCACTCTGCTGTCATGTCTAAGTCAGAGTCTCCCAAGGAGCCAGAACAGCTGCAGAAGCTCTTCATCAGAGGGCTGAGCTTCGAAACAACCTACGAGAGTCTGAGGAGCCATTTTGAGCAATGGGGAACACTAATCAACTCTGTGATAATGAGAGATCCAAACACCAAGAGATCCAGGAGCTTTGGGTTTGTCACATATGCCATTGTGGAGGAGGTGGATGCTGTCATGAATGCAAGACCACACAAGGTGGATGGAAGAGGTGTGGAACCTAAGAGGGCTGTGTCAGGAGAAGATCCTCAGAGACCAGGTACCCACTGAACTGTGAAAAATATCTTTATTGGTGGTATTAAAGATGACACTGAAGAACATCACCTACATACAATATTATTTTGAGCAGTATGGGAAAATTGAAGTGATAGATATTATGACAGAGGCAGTGGAAAAAGGAGGGGCTTTGCTTTTGTCACCTTTAATGACCATGACTCTATGGATAAGATTGATATTCAGAAATACCATACTGTGAATTGACCACAACTGTGAAGTAAGAAAGGCTATGTGAAGAAAGATATGGTGACAGTGGGGGTGGCTATAATGGATTTGGCAATGATGGTGGTTATGGAGGAGGTGGCCCTGGTTACTCTGGAGGAAGCAGAGGCTATGGAAGTGGTGGACAGGGTTATGGAACCAGGGCAGTGGCTATGGCGGGAGTGGCACCTGTGACAGCTGTAACCACGGGATGGGGTGGGGAGGCAGAGGTGGCTTTGGCAGTGGTAGTGGAAGCTACAATGATTTTGGCAATTACAACAATCAGTCTTCAAATTTTGGACTGATGAAGGGAGCAAACTTTAGAGACAGGAGCTCTGGCCCTTATGGTGGCAGAAGCCAGTACTTTGCTAAACCACAAAACCAAGGTGGCTATGGAGGTTCCAGCAGCAGCAGTAGCTATGCCAGTGGCAGGAGGTTCTAATTACAGCCAGAAAGCAAAGCTTAGCAGGAGAGGAGAGCCAGAGAAGTGACAGGGAAGCTACAGGTTACAACGGATTTGTAGTCAGCCAAGCACAGTGGTGGCAGAGCATAGCTGCTGCAAGGAAGACATGTTTTAGACAATACTTCATGTGTGTGGGCACATGACTGTATTTGTGACTAATTGTATAACAGGTTATTTTTTGTTCTGTGGAAAGTGTAAAGCATTCCAACAAAAGGTTTTACTGTAGACCTTTTTCACCCATGCTGTTGATTGCTAAATGTAATAGTCTGATCATGACGCTGAATAAATGTGTCTTTAAAAAAAAAAAAAAAGATTCAAGAGGTAAATGAAACCAACGAGGTCTCAAGAGGCCCCTGAAACTTAGCAGATTCACAAGGCCACTCCCCAAGATTATTAAAGTGGGAGTAACTGCTGGAGAGAAGAGACAAGTTGAGTAGAATGCTCTGAGAATGTAGCTTTTATGAGTCATTGCCTACACTGGGGTGGGCTTTTCTGTGATACAGCTTCCTTTGAGACACCCATGCTCCTGTAAGTAGCCTTAATAAATACATTGGTTCACAATGTTAGCTTTGGACAGAGTTGTTTCTTTGGTATGCTGTTGGTACCATATCTAGGATGAACAGTATTTGTTCAGACTTTCTAGAAAAGGTCATGCAGCATCAACCTTTCACCTTCATCATTATTAGAGTGGGAGGAGGGGAACAGGAAAAAGTGACTGTGGGAGTAACAGCAGAGTCAGAAGGACACAGGACGATGACCCCGCCACCACCATTAAAGCAGCAGCAGTGACAGGGAAGCTCAAGAGTTCCAAAGAGAAGAGTAGGGGTAGGGAGAATAGGTCACAAAGACAGCAAAGGCTGCAAAGAGTTGAAGACTACAAATTGCCTCTGCTGCTACATAAATCCTAGAAAACCACAAAGCAAAGAGCTAAGGGGTTAAGGTGCCCTTGACTTGAGAGCTAGCACATTAAGGGAGTCCCCAGAAGGATTGCTACCGACATTTGTCTCCAGGTACAAAATTTGCTAAATAAATAATATGACCTATTTCCATTGAAGAATACTGACCTGGAGATAGGTTAAGGAAGGAATTGTTGCAACCTGGAGGGAAAGGGTCTAAGGAAGCATGGGGACAGAGAAGGGACATGACTGGAGTGGCATCTGTGATCATCAGCTTAGTGAAGCATCTAGTCAGGACTTTGGGTGAGACCTGGAACAGAATGGGCACAAGGGAGGAACAGTCATTGGGGTAGCAAAAGTGTACGAAGGAACGGACAAGGGAACTCATGCTCTACAGTGTGTAGGGTTCAGAATGACTTGTCAGCGGGGGTGGTCCAGCTCCATAGAGCCCTTGGCCCAGCCTTGGGTTCACAGCATCCTCCTTGGTTACAGCTCTTCTTCCTTGTACCATGATTTTCCCCAAGCATACCAAAAGGGACCAAAATGAGTAGCAGCACCCCGAGGACTTCTTTTCTGCAGCCCATACCTTGGGTGTGAACATGTATGAAAGGCCATTGGTGGCTCCGTGGAGTGTGAGGCCCCGGACCAGGTAGATGATGAGCACGATGTAGGGCATTGATGCAGTGAAGTAGACCACCTGTGGGAATCCAGGAGCAGAGTCAGCCTCAATTGGGAGGAAATAGCTAAGCAACAGTAGGCAAAAAAAGTCCACTTGACATTATACATCACAGAAATGAAGATATTATTTTTACAGCATGTTTAATTTAAAATATGTGGAATTAAATCAATAATATAAATCCTGTGAGTTCTTAAAAATTAAGAGATTAAAACAAAAAACTCATTCAAGGGAAGTTTTTTATGGAGCCTAATGCTGTCCTACCAGAGAACAGCACAGCTAACTTGGAAATAGAGCCAAGCACCTGCTTATATCACTAGGAAGATGCTATCTGCATGGACCTCGGCACAGTCTTTGGATCAAATGATTTAGGAGTTTACCCACAGCTGGTAACAACTGGAAAAAGTGCAAAAATTATTTTACAGGGTCTGAAAGTTTTCAGGATAAAAATAGGGCCACCTTTATTAGATCTTCTTATGTATGGCTGCTTGATAGCCATTGTCACAAAAGGCAACAGAAACAAAAAGAACCCGGAAATGTGTCACACAGGTCCGCCTAGCAACTAGGTTCAGTCTGAGATTAAGGTGTTCCTTGCTGTCAGTCCTTGTGCTCAAAGACTTTAGTCTTTAAATATCTTGCATAATCCTTCCCCATATCTGCCTTTAAAATTTTCCCTTGGCCCTGTGAATACATCCTTAGTTCAGTATGTCATCTGTTTCTCCTCAGCTCTCTGTGAATACCATATTTCTAGTATCCTTCTAGTTTCCCTTCTGTGCTATGACAAAACACTTTAAACAAAAGCAACTTAGGGGAGAAAAGGGTTGATCTGGCTGACACTCTTAGGCTACCATGCACCACTGAAGGAAGTCAGGGCAGGAACTTGAAGCAGAAGTCAATAAGAAATATTGCTCACTGGTTTGTTCACAGACTCATGCTTAATTCATGCAAAGCTAGTTAGCTTTCTTATACAATGTAGGACCATCTAACCAGGGAATGGTGCCACCCACAGTGGGTTGGGCCCACTTACATCAATTAATAAGGCCATCATTGGCTTATTAACATAATGTTATATAAATTAGAGACTTTAGACACTAACATGTTTATAAATTGATGAAGTAATCAAGTGAATAAAATTGATCCAAGATGAACATAATAATGATCGAATTCCCTAAAGACATGCCCACAGGCCAATCTGATCTGGGCAACCCCTCAGTTGTGACTCCTTTCTTAGGTAACTCTGGGCTTGTGTCAAGCTGACTGTTAAAGCTAACTAGGATAGACACTTTCCTCTCCATGGCCCTCTGCAAATACCATGGCACCCATCTCTCCATGGTCACTCAGGAACGGCACCATCATGCTCCCCAGCTCACCTTGCCAGTAGATTCAGTGCCTCTCAGGATGCATAGATAGACTATCAGCCAGGCCAGGGTGAGGCACAGCGCTGGCTCCCACTGCACTCCTCCATTCTCCTGGATGGATGGTGAGATGTTGAGTGTTTTCCTGTACCAGAAGTACTGTGTAGACGAAGCCTTCTCACACTCCTCATCGTAGCCTGTGCGGTTACTATTCAGTGGGCAGACAGACCAAGGCAGGGGATCCTTTGGAATGAAGTGAGAATCAACAGAGAGGTAAGGGAAAAGTCAAGGACTTGGTGGGGGGATGGGATATAGCCTTGGCAGAGGGATTATGGAAGAAGAGGAGGCTGGTCCCCTAAATGGCAAATGGTTGTAGCCTTTGAGGCTGACAGGGAATTGGGTTATATCAGGGGGTACAGATGGCAGAGGATGACTGGTTTGGTTTGGACATTGAACATTCCACAAAGATCCCCTACATGGGACCAAGTAGGAAGTCACTGGGGTATTGAGGAGTTGAGAAACCCTGTCTCTCACTTTGTATTCTGGTTTCATTGTGGCTACTTCCCCCTTCTATGTGTTTAAGCCATGGTATTCTGCTAAACTTCATTTTTACTAGAGGGTAAACATTTTTACAAATTAACAAACCTTTTCTCTTTATAGGTAATTTTGTTCTAGTAAAGCTGACTAATAGGTTTGCTACTTATTGCAATTCTGCAGGAGGGTTTTGAGGACTACTGTACTCTTATGGGTCTAGAAGACTGTTACTAGTGTCTTGACCAGACTATGTATAGCAAGAGAACTCTGACCTAGCATCACTGCAACAGCCAAATTGGGAGCTTAAGCTCCAAGCTCTTGCAGCATTGTTAGGATGGTCATTAACATGTTAATGATAGGGCTGGAAAGATGGCTCAGCAGTTAAGAACACGAGATGCTCTTCTAGATGACCTAGGTTCAATTCCCAGCACCCACATGGTACTCACAACCATTTGTAACTCCAGTTCCAGGAGATCCAATGCCTTTTCCCGACTTCCACAGGCACTGTTTAAATGTAGTACACAGATATATATGCAGACAAAACACTCAATTTTTTTTAACTAAAACAAAACAAAACCCAAAAGACTTGCAATAACTCGTGGATTCTCCTTTCTTCCCTGAACTTAGAACAAGCCAGAGAAAGCAATAGTCAGTACATTTTCAACATCCACAAGCCAGCTCTTTTTTTAGGACACCCTTAAGAGGATAGACACAGTTGTTTCATCCCATGGTTCTTGGGTGTGGAACAAGAGGAAGGAGAGCTCTAGTTCCTTGAAGCTATTGAGGCTCTTGAGCCAGAGATCCTGGCACTAGTGACTTCTTTTGTGCACTGTTCAACAGGACCTGAGCTTAGCAGACTCAGAGCTTGTCAGTAAAACACTCTTTTACTTTAGGTTGTTTGAACAGGGTTCTTTTGCACCTAAAATCAAATTAACTTAATTGATGTCAGTCAATGATCATAACAGCAGGTCAGCTGCTCAGAGGTATTGAAGGGGACTGAGGAAAAGAAAGAAATCTTATCAGAGTTGTGGGTGGTACGGGAGTAAGCCTGCTTTAAGATAAATCCCTTGTAGACCAGGTTTTGATTCTGAGGTTGGATTTATAGGACAAAAAGGTGCCAAATAATAGAAGCAAGCCCAAGAAATCTCTTGGCTTCAAGGACACAGTTCACAAGACCAAGTGACATTATCTATTGGGCCAAGGCTACTCTACATAACATCAGAGAACAGGTCTGCACTCTAGGGTACTCATTCCACTGAGACCCTGGCTCCAAGCAGGCCATCTAGTGGATGTGGGGCCAGCTCTGACCTGGATGTTCCCACAGATAGCAACCAACTGCTCCTATCTCCTTTTTTTTAAAGAGAAGTTTCTCTCTTTAGTGTGGAACATCAGAATCAGAAGTCCAATGGATGAGTGGAAGTATGCCTTTTCTCAGGCTCCCTTTAAGTTATCATCTACAAACCTTTCCATTCCTCCTAGAGGCCTGCATCCTCTCCCCTCATTGTTCCTTGTGTGGCCAGGCCTCTGCTCACCTGGAAGGAGTGGAAGAGGTACCAGACAGCCCAGGTGTTGATGACGTTGTAGTACAAAGAGACCAAAAACGAGACCACCAAACTAGCAATGCCTGAAAGGAATAAGAAGTCCATGCTGAGAACCAGGGTGGGTAGCCCAACCTATAAGCACCTCTAGGTCAGACATGATGGGACCACCCAGGGCAGAAATACTTCCCCTCCAGTTCTTTTCTAAATATGACCTCTAAGTGCTAGGCCTTGGGCGCTGGGCTTGATGTGTGTCTTAGTCAGTGTTCTATTGCTGTGAAGAGACACATGACCATAACAACTCTTATTAGAGAAAACATTTAATCGGGGCTTGTGTACAGTTTTAGAGGTGTCGTCTGTTGTCGTCATGGCAGAAAGCATGGTGGCACACAGACAAGATTTACACCTGGATCCGAAGACATCAGAAGAGAGACACTTGGATGTGTCTTGGGCTTTTGAAACCCCAAGGCATACTTTCCCCAACAATGCCAAACCTACTAATCCTATCAAATGGTTCCCTCTCTGAGCCTATGGGGCCATTTCATGACAGAGTTCCCATTTAATAGAAGAGAAAACAAAGACCACCCAGCAGAATATAAGCTTCAGGAGAGAGGTATCGTCTATTGCCTGCTGTGACAATTATTCCCTCTAGATGAGGTTGAGTCACTGGGGCCACACTCATCCCTCTGTTATCAGGAGAGATGGAATGTAGCAGAGGCATGAGGTGTGGAGGGAACCAGACCCACTGCCTTAGTCAGACTTGTAAAAAGACTAGGATAGCTCTCTAGAGAGGGAGAGTCGCTCTGGAGTGGTCTGCCACTGGCCTCTAGGAACACTGTTTGAAGCTCTTGTCATCCTACATGTACACTGGACCATTTTTAAGTTAAGACCTAGATCTTGATGGGAATACATCAGTATTACCACCATGGAGGGGAAATCTGACCAGTAAGTGGGTGTCAGTGCCCCTAGGGACTCAGCTCTTTCTTTCCTATGTTACAGTGAGGACCTGCCCTTGCTCCTAAGCAATTGTTCCCCTTTCTGGAAAGATACTCAGAATAACTATGGCTATTGATGATCCTACCTCCTGGGCTTTTACGGGGGAGGCGAACTATGTCTTCTTGGAGGTAGCAAATGGGGCTTATTCTCAAAAGGTATGGTGGGAAGCAAAACCACTTGGTATGAATAAGTACCTTGGCTTCCAAACTCTGGCAACATTTATGGTGCCTCAAAGCCCCTGTGTGGTGTGGTTAAAGATGAAATGGGCTCACACACTTTCATGCCATGTCAGAACCATGCACACCTTAAGCAGAGGACAGTTAGTTGTTTATATTCCCAGATGGTAGGTGGCTGGAACTGAAGGAATGTCTCTGTGTCAGGAAGCTATGTCCAAACATTTATAGAATCTCAAGATGAGATCCAGAAAGGAGATGTCCTGAGGTGGGAGTTTCCCTAAGGGGATACATGTGGGAGTCAGAATCCAGGGCCCTCTCTGCCCAAGTTCCATGGCAGCCCCCCAGCCTCTCCCCCCCCCCAGCTGTCAGTCCACCCAGGCACAGGTCCTGCTCATGGACATCAACCTGCACACCTATGATGTCCAGAAACACGAATCTGTTGGGAACTGAAAAATATCCCACCTACCGACACCACTGAGGTAGGGGCTGATGGTCCTCCAGGCACCAATGCTGCCCTGCCGCATGCGTTGCCCCACGGCCAGCTCCAGGTACAAGAGTGGCATCCCCTCCACAATGAGCATGATGAGGTAGGGGACCAGGAAACTCCCTGTGGACAGGAGCATCAAGGTCAGTGTGGACAGATGGGCTTTACCCTGCCCCCACCTCTGGGCAATGCTTCTCTCACCTGACTTTCCCCACCCAGTCCTCCCTCTACCCCATCCATCTCCCTCAGACCTTTCCACTGAACCTCCATCCTTCTGCCCATGTGTCTTCCTCCTTCCACACCCCCATCCTGCTGTCATCCCTCTCACCATCTGTCTTCCCTCCATCCTATCAATCCAATATCTTATTCATCAGGTAACATCCAGGTCTCTCCATCCATTCATTTTTCTGCACCCATCCATGGATGTCATGTAGCCATGGTCAGTTGTTTAAATCTTTGAATACTTCCATGCTGGGAGGCAAACTGCTACTGGCCCCAGCTCTTCGGACGTCATTCTCTGTGCCTATGCTAACCAGAGCCTCTGTCTATCCTCTTTTTAAAAAATTGTGTTGGGGAGCTTGGGGAGGTCAGAGAACAACTTTGCAAGCTAGTTCTCTCCTTCTACCTTTATGTGTTCTGGGGATTGAACTCAGGTAGCCAGGCTTGTGTGACAAGTACTTTTACCCACTGGGTCATCTCACTAGCACCAATCTTCTCTAGCAGCACTTAAGGGCTGGTGAAAGGCCAGACCACCAAGTTGCTAAATTCTTTGAACATCCCTCCTGAATGTGTCTTTCTACAGCTCTGATAGGATCTATGTGAGGCAGAGTGGAAAATCAGCAAACCTGTTTCCTGCCCTGGAGGGTTCACCTAGGTAGAGGGATTTCAGTTCTTTAGAGTTGCCTGGGCTATAGACTCTTCCTTCAGGCCTGATTTATTTTCAGAGAGCTTAATGGCTTAGCAAATACAGGGATGGGTAAACTAGTTGGATCCCCAGTACACAGAACTTCATACCACATCTCCTTTTTAAAGAGGATCTCTGTGTGTCTGTTTTAAATAAGTACCTTCAGTCTAAAATTTTATTTTAATAACAATGACTTAGAAAACCTTCAAATCCACAAATTCCTAAGGAGTGGTCTGTGAATGGAGCTGTAAACACCCTACTGCCAGACAAATGTACAGAGAGGCAGGGAGGGATACAAGGCTGTCCACAAAGTCTTGATGCGTGGAGAAATGACCCAAGGCTGATCATTTTTTATGTCTCCAGCTCATGGTTCCCTGGGTGGGGACTTGAGAAATACCAATGGGAGAAAAGCATACAAAAGTAAAAGCCTAACACAACAGTAGCAGGGATTGATGGTAGTTTGTAGAGTTAACTAGCTCTTTGGCATTATAGCAAACACAAAAGCATCAGCATATACAAACCCTAATAGTTACATGCTGGGAGCCTGCCAGGCCTGGAATGGTTTGAAGCAGGACATAGCATTGAATGCAGAGGTAGCTTTTAAGACTGATGGTCTCTGGCCTTTAAACTCTCTATGCTGAATGCTGAAGCTGCTGGCTTCTGACAAAAATCCTAATAACTTTCTTGCTTATTCTGAGGTTAAAAACCGCTGGCTTGGGTAATTAACACCTGTAGCCTCACAGCAAGAGATCAAGTAAAAGATTAATTGCTAGGGCTTTTTTCTCTCTTGCCCAGAATCCTTATTACTGACTTGTCAGGCAGAAGGAGGTTTGGAAAAGGTTCAATAAACTTTTATTGAACCAGGAAAAGGGAGTCACTGGCAGAAGGAAAAACCTTTACACAAGCAAATATGCATAAACTCACATACATTCATATACACATTTATGCACACATACACCTTCGTGCATTTTAATTGGGCCCAGCTACTGACTTATTTCATAATTACATTCTTACACACACACACATCCATACTTACATGTGCATATGGAGCAAAAACCCAAGTGCCAGTGTAGAACAAACTCACTCATTCTGGATGAAAAATGAGCTCCAATCTTTATTGCACAAAGAAACAGTTTCTGCCCTTTTATTGCTAAATGAACTGAGCCCAAGTCTGTAAGAAGAAAGCTTTGTCCTCTTTAGTAAGACTAAGCCTGCCTTGCTGTTAAATAATCTGTTCTATCCCCTGGTAAGGAAAAGCCTGCCTGCTCTTTCCACGCCCTCTCTCTCTGCAGCTTCTTCGTCTTTCTCCCTGCATTCTATGTATTGCTCTCTTCTTCTGCTCCTCCTCTAATTTTCTTTTTATTTCTAGGGGAAAGTTAAGGAGGGAAAATCTACCAGACTCTATGCTCTCTAAACTTCTAAGTCCTCCCTTCCTCCTCCTAATCTTGGTCACTCCTCCTGTTCTGATGTAATAATGCCAATGCAATGTAATCATCCCTAGTTTTTTGTACCTTTTCTAGGGGAATAGATCACATGGTTTTTCCAAGCATCCTTTTTTTTTTTTTAATTACCAAAGTTCACTAAAAGTTCAAACATAAATTCAAATCATAAACCGAATAAGAAGTTTATGAGAAAGATGTTTACACGTGTTTTCATAAAGAGTAATTATCTGGCTAAACATTAATTTCCTGTCACTGGCTTCACAGGTTTATGGAGAGTTAAAGATCATAATTTTTGTGACTAAGTTATCATTGAAACTTTGTATAGATAAACCCTGTCAATATTTTATCTTCTCTGTCCTTCAACCTACAATAAATTTTTAGTTTCCTTTTATGACCTTTAGTTAATTGTTTTACAATCTCTTGGAATGTGTTCTAAGTTGCAGAATGCCTGCTTTCTATCTCAGAAGCAACTGACTCATGACACATGAAGACTGGCAGAGTTCTCTATGCAGTTTTCATATCAGAGAGGGCTTTAATAGTAGTCCTATTATAAGGGGCTTAATAATGACTAGTATAATCTTAGGAATTTTTACAGGATCATCATTAAGAATTAAGAAATCATCTATTTGTCTGTATAGCATCACTATAAGACAGTACATCTTTATTGATCTGCAGAAATCTGTTCAAAAGGGTGGATTAATAACGGAAAAAGCATATTAATACCAGGACTCTTTCCTAAAATGGATTCCCTTCAGTCTCGCCTAGAAAGGCTCATCCATTGTAGTTTTACAGTTTATGGTGAAATCATCTCAGGAAGATCACCTGCTAGTTTTTTAATTTTTCCTAGATGGCTCCTGGCAGTCAAAAAATGTCTCCATGGTACACATGGATTGCCTGGGTAATAGGGTGTTAATGGTCATCTATGGGACTACTGAGCTAATTTCCCAGGACATAGCTACAAAGAAAGGGGAAAACAACTGCTTTAAACCTTCAGATTGTATGGGGCCCTGAGCTAGTGATCTTGGTCCATGTGTTTTACAGGCTCCGTTGTCCTCCCCTTTCTCCCTCTGGTCCTATTTAGATACCTACCCTCATACCTTCCTGCCCTTACTCCCCAAAGTGGTTTCTGGGAACAAGAAGTTACCATCTTAGGAAAACAGCTTTCACTTCCTATGTCCCTCCAATTCTCCTTCAGCCCCAATCCCACTCAGAGGGGAAGAGGCTATGACAGCTCTAGCTGCTTCTTGTTGAGAGGGCAAGTCTAGGCTGGTGCCAGTTGGAGAGAGGGGGACTCTTATACGGCAGGCTCCTGGGGCCTGTCCAGTGGTCTGCAGTCCCACATCTTCAAGAATGGCCTGAGGTCCTCTGGGTCTCTTCAGAACTCAAGTTGCATTTTTCAAGAGACTTTATATTCAAGAAACTTTATATTCCCTTTGTGGTGGCTAACCTTGACTATCAAAGTGATTATGTATGGAATCAACCAAAACCAAGGAACTGAGCAGCTGTGGGGAACTTTTCCTGATTGGATCATCTGAGGTAGGAAGACCCACCCTAAGTCCATACCTGCTATACCATATGGCAGCTCACATAAAAGGATTGGATGGAAGAAGTTCTTTCACCTGCTTGCCCTCACTCTTGCTGCCAAGTTTATCTATTCTCATGATGAAGCACTCTTTTGCTTGCATCAGAACCTACTTTTTAGAGATTCCAATACAGACTGAAACACCCAGCCTTGTGAAGTGAACTACTGGATTTTTGGCTTTTTACTAGGGATAGCCATTGTTGGACTATCTAGATCACAGTCTGTAAAGCTACTATAATAATTCCAATAATATATATATATATTTTTCTTGGTATCAAGTTCTGTTTCTTGAGAGAACTCTAATAGACTCTTATAACTAGAAAATTGAGGCGAGGCTAGATCCTGGAGAGAGAGCATCTCCTTAACTGCACCACAGAATAACAGGCCAAAACAAACACTTCAACTTTGATTACACGCACATTTTTCATTTTTAAGCCAGTCCTTGTAATTGGCATGTAGTGTAGACCAGTAACTCCATTTCTTCAAGCATAGGTTTGACATCAGTGTATTGAACTTTGACCTTATATATGACCTTGTATAACTTGTTAGACCTTTGTAACATGCTTAAGCTTTCTTTTCTATTCTAGAAAAATATCCACCCATTTTATGAGACATAATTGTGGCAGAACCTTCCCCTTATGAACAAAGATTTCAGGGGACCAATCACTGGACAAGGAGTAGATGGGACTTCTGGGTCAGAGAGAGGAAGAGGAATGGCAGCAGGGAGATACTGGTTTTTGGACAGGGACAGCTGGAGGACAATATGTAGCTAACAAGTGGTGCCAGGTTAAGATGGCGAATCCACCAGGATTCACCACCGAAGGATTTATATTTAAAATGGCTTATAAGATTAAGATGCTAGCTGTTGTGCCCAGCGATTGAGTTACCTGTTGATTCTGAACCAAGTTTGTGTGGTGTTTTCTTTCACATGACAACTCAACCAGGTTCCAGAGAGAAAAGGTACCATGGGGGACACCCAAGCCAGCCACGGGAATTTGGAATCGTGGGGCTGATGTGGCAGAGACCCGCCATGGGAACTTAGGGAATTGGGGGGAGAGATTTAGGAGCTCCAGGTCAGATAGTCCGCCAGGCTGAGAACAGGCTGGCCTTGCACTGCCATCGTATCTTAGATTGCATTTTTAAAATATTTCCCACTACCCATTAATGTTATTAACAAATCAACAGTCACCAAACCTAGGTGTGGCAATCTTTTGCAAGCAGATCCAGCTGATTTCATAAAGGTGGCAGGGTTTTGGCTTGGAAGATAATGCTATATAAAACCACTTTAATAAAGTTGAATTCAAGCTACACGTATGATATTACTTGTATACATCCTGTTAAACAATGGGGGTTGTTAAGTTCCCAGGTAAACCTTGCAAACAACAACAATAAAATGCATGACAGTCTCCATACAGTATAGAGGAGAGATCTACTATAACCATACTTTTAGTTCTGAATAAGCATAAGTAATTTATATATCTTGAGATAAATAACATATGAGAAATAATGCCTTTAATCTTCGTTGTGTTGTTCTTTCTCCTTGCCTCAGTGTCAGATGGCTATCTGGACTCAGGAAAGGGAGTTTTGGAGGACACTTTGAGGCAAACAGTTGGGTCTGAAGTAGAAGGCCAAATCCCATCTCCAGAGCAAGGTTCTTAATGAGCTTAAACAGCATATGACAACTGACACGAAAGACACTCATTTTTTTTCTTCTATAAAATGGAATCCAGTGGCTTGCTGAATCTAGGAGACTTGCTGTTGAATCTAGTCACAAGTATCTAGACCCAAAGTATCTGTTTTCCTTACATCCAGTGTAGAATTATCCAGGTTGGTCTTATTTATTGGGTCATGCATTGGGAACAGATTGAAAAGCTATCCTTTTAGAGTATTTAAATTTTGTAAAGTCACAGGTGAGTGGCAGTGAGACCCCCATAAAAAAGGAAGTTATCTGCCTTTCTAATGACTAACCTGAGACCTTTCCTGTCTAGACTCGGGGTGACCAACTTCTTGGAAAACTCTACCCACAATCAACTCACACAAGCCTGCAAATGGAGGCAGACAGCCTGGAAAACTTAATAGCTTCTGTTTTTCTTTATCCTCTGCCAAAGAGAAGGCTCTGTGAAAATAGATGGGTCAGAATTCTCCCACAACCTCAAGCAAGAGAAATACCCCGTCTTAGTTAATACCTGGGTCAAATCTCCTGACCAAAAGCAGCCAAATGATCACAACAAACCAAAAAACAAAATAAAATACTTGTTTTGTTTGTTTTAATGTTCGATTCTGCTCAGTGTTTGAGAAGGCAGCGGAGTAGTGACTTTGGAAGAATCTTTGAAATAGTTTGTCTTCTCTACAATGAGAGGATTGGGGAGAAGTCTTGGGTCAGGAACGCCCTTTTTCTACCCACACTCTTAGTCCATCTTGATGGGCATCTCCAGCTTGTCAACAATCAGCAGCAAATACAGTCTCTGGGAGAGGGTGGACCACCTAACCATGTCTCAGTCCCCTGCCATCTCCCAGTTTCCTCTTTTAGTCTTTCTTAGTGCAATATTGCTGTCTTGTCCTTGGCCACAGGGAATCAGTCCCAGGACCCCTAGAGCTCCATTTGTTTTTTGTTTTTTGTTTTTTGTTTTTTTTTTTTGAGACAGGGTTTCTCTGTGTAGCCCTGGCTGTCCTGGAACTCACTCTGTAGACCAGGCTGGCCTCGAACTCAGAAATCCACCTGCCTCTGCCTCCCAAGTGCTGGGATTAAAGGCATGTGCCACCACTGCCCGGCTAGAGCTCCATTTGTATCCAAATATTTAATGCCATCATTTCTCAAAACACTTGATTTGCCGTAAGACTCACTTTCAATATAAACCACACAAACTTTGTGAAAGGTGCTGGTAGCCACATTTACTGTGTTCACTGAGTGTATGCTGTGTTATGATAGGAGCTCCTCTGCCCCAGCCTGACATGATCACAAAATCCAAAATTAAGTGTTTCTAGTGATCAGCAACTCACACAGGTTCACAGAGCTGGAGAAACAGAGTCAGATGCAAGAATGAGGCAGGCAGGTCTCCTTTAGCCAACTGTCACACATGTTATGCAGTTATATGTAGGGGGTTGGTCTGGTGCTGCTTGTATTTTAATGCTAAATACTGGCTCCCAAGATCTGGTTGCCCCCGATGAACAGATCCTCAAATATACTAAGTGATGCTATGTAAACCTTGTTCCCTAATTTAAATCTGTTGGTTAAAATAAAACTGGTGACAGCCATTTACTAGGGGGAGTAGAGAGAGGTAGAGTCCGAGTTATGGGGCTGGGGGCTGCAGGTACGAATCATGAGGAGAAGACTGGAGAATAGGAGGTCTTTAGGTGTCATGATGGACCAAGAGCATATGCCAGGGTGATATGCCACCCAGGACAACAGACTACTGGGCACAGAAGTAACCCAGAGAGTTGCAAACAGCAAGTTTTTGGGGAGCATAGTCGAGCCAGACTGGCAATTAAAGATTTAGATTCAGGGTAAGCCCTCCACCCCCAGTAATTGCACGGAGCCTGATAAATAAATATCATAGTTTGTCTCCTTCATTTAAAGTTAAACAGGGATCAATTTATATCCAGTTACAAACAGCCAAGAGCCTATTAGGAAGTGCCTGGGCTCAAAGATTCATCATGAGTATCTTGTAAGAAGTCCAGTGTTTAGGCTCTACTTCTTTTGGGGACATATCCACCTACCAATTCAGAAATTCTCTAACATTAGTCATTTGCATAAATCTCAGAAAACCAATTAGAATTGCCAGCCCATTATCAGCATTAGCTGACAAGCAGGGTTGCTCACATTCCTATCTGGTCCCCCGATGAGGACGATTTTGGGAAGACAACTCCCAGTTGTGCAAAGTTTGTGACTGATTTTGCCCCAAGTCTAATGTCACCAAGCTGAAACAGGTTTATGGGTCCTTTTGTACTGGCCAGCAACGTTTCAAACATGTATTAGGCATGTGTTCAGGCCACTGCTATTTACCAACAACTCTGCCCTTTTTTTCAACAGGATCTGACTGTTTGTATCCATCCTACTTCCTATTACATCTAACTACATAACCATGAGCTTAAGGATTTGAGGCTGCAACAAGTAGCTCCTGTTACACAAGAAGTTACAGAGAAGGTGGATCCATAATGCGGAGAGGCCCAAGGCCATCCCTGATGGAGAACGGGGATCTAATTGGGAGGAAAAGTGATCATAGTCCCAAGGATCATCAACATTTAAAAGGGCAGAATTCGAGGCCTAGTGTACAGACCTAGTTCCAGGACAGCCAAGGCTACACATAGAAACCCTGTCCCTCCCCCCCAAAGTGTCCACAGCTTAACAGTTGGGCATCTGATAGGGCATTCTTGGCTGCTGGGTAATAGATCTTCTAACCTCTGAATATCCCCTGACCATAGCAACCAGGCCAGACTAAGAAGATGGTATCCAAGGTGGGAAAACAGAACAATACATTACAGTCCCTGTTAACCATGGGAACCAAGAAACTAGAAGGAGAATCCCCTTATGTGCCCAGAACACTGTAGTCTGCCTTCAGAGCCCCAGAGCTTAACCTCTTCTTGTTCTCCTGACTCTACAACAGTGAATGGGCTTCTGCTACACCTAATGCTCCTCTCCGTTGCTTTTGGGAGCGTTCCTGAAGATGCTTCTGTTATTGACAACACTTGGAAGAAATTATGAAGTGCTAGGAAATGTGGGGGCCCAAACAGCCTCTTAAACTTCATCCAGCAAGAAACCAGTCCATGTAGCTCTGAAACACACAGCAGGATCTGCTCATAGCCATGGAGACTTTCTTCTCTTCTGGGTTATATATTTGATATTTCCCATTACAGGCTTTAAAAAAAATCTTATCAGGTGTTCCTTACTTTAGGCCAGTGGATAAAAACGATCCAAAGGAGTAAGGACACAGTCTAGGGGAGTCTCTGCTGACTGTTATCTGCAAGACAATCCTGCAGATTTGTTTCCTGAGCCAGAGTATTTGTATTTCTGTCTGCCTGCCTGCCTTCCTTCCTGCCTTCCTGTCTGTCTGTCTGTCTTCTGTTTGTCTCTTTGGTTGTTTTTGTTTTCTTTTTGAAATAGAGTATCCCTGGCTGTCCTGGAACTCAATCTGTAGACCAGACTGGCCTTAAATGCAAGATTACCCATCTGCTTCTGCCTCCTGAGCTGGAGGACCACCCTGTGTGCTGAGACTAAAGGTGTGCACTACCACGCCTGGCATATTTGCTCTTACAACTGATTTTAAATATCTTGTGACCTTGATGAATTCCTAATCTTATAAGACCCGCCATTCAAAATAACCTGAAGTAAATATTCTCTTTGGCTTATTGTCCCCATTCAGATTAATAATCTGTAAGCAAACACCGTCAGGACAAATAATTCACATGCACACATAATAAGAGAATATGGAATACTTTTCCCTGTTTATGTTACAGCAACTGGAAAGTGAAAGCAAAAGTGGAGGCCCTCATGGTACTGTGGGGCAGAAACAAAGGCAGGCAGCAAGGAAGGAAAAGATATTCAATAAATTGAGAAAATTGAAGATGCCAGGCAGAAAGAGCAGCTTTAGTTCCCAGAGAAGCCCTCCACTCCAGCCTGAGACCCAAAGCAGGCTGACCCTTTGCCTACAGCTGTCAATGGTAGCAGCTTAATTAGCACCTGGCCCTTGAGCATCCCAGATCTAGTAATCTTAGTGCTAGAGACTCAGGATTGGGAAAACTGTTAGGTTTCCTTTAGCTCCATGGATTGACAGTTATTGTGCTGGGAATGGAAGTCAGGGCCTCATCAATGTTTAAAGCAAGATTTCAGCAGCCTCACCCACAGCTAAGTAAGTGTTCTTGCAACTTTCTTCTCCACTCACCCAACCCATCAGCTTTGAGATGTCCACAGTCCAGTGTCTTGCAAGGCCAGCAGAGAGCTTTACTTATACAACCAGGGACATGGGGGAACCTGGGCTAGGCTGTATGGGGCCGTTTGTCCCATGACCCCAGCAGTAGCTATGCGAGTTCTGAACAAACAGCTACAGCCCCTCAGGGTGCCAGCACCCAACAAAGATTTCCTACATATCAACACAACTTGCTCACTCACCAGCTCCATTTTAGTTCCAGGGACCTCCACCTCAAACTCAAAGCAAGCTTCTCTCTACCCTGGAAAACTCCGAGACTAGTTGAGGTCTTGCCTATGTTCTAGAACATAGCTCAAGAAAGAAAAGAGCTGAGCAAATCTTCCCTACCTCCAGCTATTCATATAGCTCAAGCATGGAGTAAAAAGGCAGAGGGGTGGAGAATCTACCCTTCCTCCTCTGGAAGACATTTGGTTCCTTGGAGTCCAGTGTCTCCTGGCTTAAGAGTTGTGGCATAATCCTCTATCCTAGTTCTAATGGGTAGCCGTACAAGATCGAATCGCCCTGCACTGTCAGAGCCCAAGGCCCCTAGTCTCCTTACTCCTAGTGGAAGTGGGAGCTATCTAGGTTTCTTACCATGCTAGTTAGTTGTGGTTGGAGAGCGTTCCTTCATTTGGAAGGAGCACTCAGAGTGCTGCACAATCATAGCCACTTCCAAGTCCTCCTCCACAATTTTGAGTTATGTACATGACACCAAGTAGAAGTCTTCTCAAATTGTGGGCGAGAGATGTCAGGAAATGTAATAAAGATGCTGGCAGTCATCTATGGGATCATGGAGCTCAGTTCCCAGGCACAAAAGACCAAGCCACAGGGAAAGGGAGAGTAACAGCTCTATCTCTCTGGGATGGGAATGGCCCTAAGGCTGTCAATCTTCACTTAACCTGGAGTCCTCCCCTCTCCCCTGCTGGTCCTGTTTACACACACACACACACACACACACACACACCCTAGTGCCTTCCTGCCCATTTCTCCTCACACTATCCAGGAACAAACAGCAGCCATCTCAGAACCAACATTGCAGAGGGGCCATAGCACGGTCTTAAACTGTTTGTAAGTCATTCTGCTCTTAATGTGTTGGTCAGTCTACTCAAGTATGAGCCCTTGAGTTGTATCCAGTCTCTTTTCCTAAACCAAATTGTGGAATTCAGGTGGCTCACAGACCCCAGAAGTGCAACGGCTGTCACAGAGGTTGTACAGAGCTCTGTGGTCACATGAGGGAGGGAAGAGTGAAATCGTTGGCAGGGGACAGCACATACCCACACTAATGGTTGGAGCCTACCCAGCTTGTCCTTGTGTGCAAGCAAGGTCTGGATACTGCCTTCTCATTCAGAAGGCTTCTCAAAGTTAAATTCCCTCCTTGCTATGAAAGGCTGGCTTTTTACCCTTTACCAACTTGATGTCAGAGGAGGCTGAGGCCTGCCTGTGTGGTTTATTCTCTGGAGACGCCTTACAGCAGAGGCCATATTTCCGCAGCTGTTTGGAATAATGCTCTAACACTCAAAGGTTGTAAGATAGTCTAATTTTAACCCAAAGTATCAAGCAGTAACCACATCAAATCTGCTGTGGCCTATGGTCAGCTTGTCTCTGTGACAGCCTGGTTGCTTATCTGCTGCCTAGCGCTAGAAGGAAACTCAAAGCTCACACCAAGGTGGGAGTGTGGGAAACTTTAGCTGTGGGCAAGCATTTCCATGGCTTCCTCAAACCTCAATACTTTTTTTTTTTTTTTTGGTTTTTCAAGACAGGGTTTCTCTGTGTAGCCCTGGCTGTCCTGGAACTCACTTTGTAGACCAGGCTGGCCTCGAACTCAGAAATCCGCCTGCCTCTGAATCCCAAGTGCTGGGATTAAAGGTGTGCGCCACCACTGCCCATCTAAACCTCAATAATTTAATTCAAGCAGATGAGATCCCCAGTCCTTTTGTCAAGAAAACAATACAACTGAATCTAAAGAGCCTTACTTAGTCGGTATCACAAGAAAGCTCCGTAGGCACAAATAAAGAGTTAGAGGAGGAACAGAGAAAACCTTTATGACTTCAACTTAGCCAAAGATATTTTAGATAGCAGAGCAAAAACACTGTTTATGGATGCAAAGGCCAAACCTTCCTTCTGTGTGGGACTGTGGGTCAGCTCTTTGGAGGTGACATCCAGCAGTCCTATAATCCGTCCAGATTCCAGGAAGGTGAAAGTCTTAGATGTGAAGCACTCAGTCAGGCAGACATGCTGCACCTGTCCATTGCACTCACCTCCACCGTACATCTGGCACAGGTAGGGGAAGCGCCATACGTTGCCCAGGCCTACAGCATAGGAGACACAGGTGAGTAGAAACTGCAGGGGGTTGCCCCACTTTGGCCGATTCTTCTCCACAACCTCAGGCTGGGCATACTCTGTTGACCTCAGTCTTCGTGGGTGCTGACCAAGGCTTCCAGAGCTTCCCCAGGACTGTATCTCCTCATCCTCTGGCAGGGAGACCACATGTGTTGAAGTTGATTCCATCTTCTGAGACAACTCTCAGTGTAGAATGAGCAACACTTGTGCCCTTTTCTGCCCTGCCCCCCAAACCTCTGTGTTTCCTACGGTTTCTTTCCAGGACTCTGGAATCAGCTTTCGGCCCTACAAGTCTCTTGTATGGGTTCCCTGCTTGACCAGTGCCTCCCTCTCTGCTTCAGCCTCACAGGTGGCCTGTTTAGACCCTCCCACTGGCCTTTGGCCACATTCCTTTCTGTGCCCCTTGTCTCCTAAACTCCAGGATTTCTGGGCTCCTCAGGTTGCTGTTAAGGGTGTCTGCAAGAAACTTCACAAAGATGATTGTATCTGCTGGAGGCTGATTGTGAACTGGAAAATGTTTAGCCACAAACTGCAGAAAAACTCTGATCTATGTACTTGTCAACTTCTGTAGTACAAACACTCCCACTATGGCACATCCTGAGCTACCAATAAAATCCATTAAGTGCACTAGGACACCATTATGTTGGGTTCCCACTTTGTACATATAATGACAGAGCTAGCATCAGGAGCAAGTAATCAGAGATGGTGAGCTGAGCATTGTATCTGATTTATAACTTACACGTCACTCAGACCTCAGTAATAACTGTATTTAACAATCACCTTACCAAAGGGGATGAAGTTCCCTTCCAGATTCTCAGCACAGATGATTCATCCCAGCTTAACCCCACCTGAGTGTTCTCAGGAAGCTACCCTGGCTAATGGATGGCTGCCTACGGAAGGGAACTTCACTGTGCCTACCAGAGACAGGATACAAAAGACCATCAAACTGTGTCACCTGAATTCTGGACAAAGGAGAGAAAGTGGGTGCAGATGTGGCCAGGGTTCTATAGCCTTATTCTACCAACTAAGAAGGTTATGCAATTTTCAATCATTTGCTCATCCTGGTGAGGGCACTGTTAATTAATTATCAGAGTTACTAGTTTCCCCATATGAGAAAGTCCAAACTCCTTAGCTCTGCTTGCAAAGCCTTGAGGACTTTTGCTGTTGTTGTTGCAGTTTTCGTTTAAAAAAAGGTTATGTTTTATTTTGTATTTTGCCTTCATACTTGTATATCTATCATTAATATATACATGAATACATACATATGTGCATACATATATACCTGGAGCTGGAGTTATGGATTGTTGTGAACTGCCATTTGGGGGCTGAAAACTGAACCCAGGTCCTCCGTAAGAACAGCCAGAGTTTTAACTGCTGAGCCATTGCTCCAACTCCCCCTTTGAGGCTTGCTAAGTTGCTTGCTTAGGCTGGGTCTTCAGTTTTCCTGCTTCAGTCTCTCAAATAGGTGGGGTTAAAGGTATATATTACCACACCTGGCTCATGGTGACTTCTAATTACAATTATATTATTTGAGATTTGTTTTGTGCCCTAAGTGAGATACGGTCTATTTGGAAGAAGTTCAATGTGCTGATGAGAATGTATGTTCCATAGCTATTGTCGGGATAATCTATCTTTATAAAATGATAATTGACCACTTATTGCTATTCGATGATCTTCCTGTTTCTCTTTATATGGCTTGGTTGTTGTTTGAAACAGGGTATAACCTAGCCCCGGAATTCATAGAACTATTACCTAGTTGCCCCAGTCTCCCAAATAGTGGGAATTCAGGCACACATTACCACCATGTGGCTTTTTAAAATTTTTATTTTATATTTAATTTTCTAAATTACTCTGTTCACTATCTCCAATATAGGTATTGTGCTATTATGCCTAGAACCAGCAAAGGATTTTTCTGAAATATGACTTAGTACTATCTCAAAAGAATTATTGAGAAAAATCTAGCTCTACATGAGATCCACAGAAACCAAAGTAAAGCTATTTCATTTGACTGTGTTGTTGATAGCTCCCTGACTGACCTGGGTCAGCTTAGGACCTTGTGACTTTACAGTGGTGTAAAAGCAAAATGAATTCTGTAGAAGCTATAGTTTGAGTTTCAATGATTTTTGAGGAAGCAATCTAAAGCAGGATAGAGATATGGAGAATCCTGGTGGCTGCATGGCCTCTGATGATCTTTTGACCGTGAGCTGCTATCCTGACTGATGGTCAGGAGGGTAGGTGTAACAAATGTATTTTCAAGTCAGGGTGCTCTTCAGTTTATAGTGGGTGCAGCAGTATGTAACCCCAGTGTGGGTGAAGGAGTGTGGGAGCACAGCTCAAGAATTGAGTCCGGTGAGAATTCTGAGTGCTTGTGAGAAAACTCTAAGAAAACAAGAGTCTTGTGACCTCAGTTTCTTCAAAACATGAAATTGTTCTTGGAATGTGTGTTCATGCCTCCCAGGTGTAGATGATAGGAGTGATTTTCTTCAGATTATTCACTACAACTGGCTATTGTTATTTGTTTATATGCCTCTGTGGGAAAACATGTTTTTGCCACCTGCAGCTTGTCTTTGTGATTGTAAACAGCTTGAAGTCAGGAGAACTTTACTCATGTGACCTTTCTTAACCCTCAGAGTATAAATTGTCTGATACTCTGAATAAAATTAGCTGTTGCTTTAGACTTTAAGTCAGCCTCACTTTTAGGCTCCATGCTCCCAGGTTCCACTGCCTGTAGAGGGGGTGAATAGAGGATCATTTATATTTCATGATATCATAACCTTACCTGTTTCCATAAATAAAACGGTTCCACAGAAGTGACTTCCCTTCATAACTGGAAATGCTCAATAGTGTATTTAAATTTTTACAAGTACTGGATTTAAGTATTTCTAAACATACCATGTACTTTTCTCTCTTCTTAAATAGGCTCTACCCTGGCACTCAGATTTGACTGCATATTGGATTCACCTGCGAAACTTAAAAACTATGCAAGGCCTGATCCCACTCTTGGGATTTCTGATGGAACTTTTCAATGCTCCCAGGTGTTTGGAATGGCAGACACGTTGGGCACGCTGAAATAGTAATATTAACATTAGACAGCTTTCTTCTTTTCACCTCTGAGGGTATATGATATGGAGACCTTGACTGTGACTGACCCCAGGAAGGCAGGACAAGTGCAGAAACAGTGACTATGCGTGAGAGGAGGGGACAGATACCTGAGAATTCAGGAATTGACTCTGTTGGGCTTGACAAGAGGTGGGCCCACGCTTCAAGCCTGAAAACAGCTGGATGAGAAATCAGGAGTAAACATTTAGGTAAATAAATGCCTCATCTTACAGTTTAAGGACAGTGATCATTCTGAAACCAGGAAACAAGAAAAGATGGAAGTGTTGGTGGAAAGGCAGCTCAGACTTTTGTTTTTAAAGTAAGTTACTAGTGTATATTAAAAGACCCACTTTGGGAAATACATCATCATTATCCACCTTTTTAGACTTATATATATATTATTTTAATTTGTGTGATATGTTTGTGTGTGTGTCTGTACAGGTGCATGCAGGTAACAAGGACAGTAGAGGATGTTGAATCCCCTGGAACTGGAGTTGTCAGAGGTTGTAGACTTCCCAATATGGATGCTAGGAACCAAAACATTGGCTCTCTGCAAATGCAGCAAAGATTTATCCAGGAAAATTTCTCTTCAGCCCCGCAAAAGGCCTTTCTAGTGCCACGTTTGCTATTGGTAGAAGAGAGAAATAAAAGGCACCTCTGGCTTATGTTCCAAGTGATGTCCCCGAATTTTCAAAGGTGTCTGCAAAGATAGATCCAAAGAATCCTTCAATTCCATGAGCTTAACAGAGCAAAGATTGTTTGTACAGGAAGAACTCTCAGTCTAGATAACCTTGATCCACTTTATTATGATAAAAAAGACATATTCACATGGTACATGAGTCACAGCCATAAATATGGAGTCTTTTCAGCTACACACTGCTCTCGGTGATTTAAATACATTTTAGAAAACATTGTTATACAGAAGTGAATGAAGGTGTTTGCAAGTGATGGTTATAGCAAAGTTAGAGTTACTTGTATCCTTATGGATGCATCTGATGCTGAATCCCTAGGGATGTGAGTGTCTGTTCAGATCCTTTGTACAGTCTAGAGTTGTAGAGAGGTTGGTTCTGGCCCACTGTGAGGAACCTTAGATTCAGAGAAAGGTGACTTCCATTGGAACCCCAGGAAAAGTCTCATAGTGGCCACTATATCCTGGTACCATTTAGATAGTAGTCGGGGAACAGAGAAATTACATATTCATTGTGACTTTAAAGAAAAGAATTAGATTAATGTGTCACCTTACATGCTTCAAAACCTCTGACTCTGGTTGAAAAGCAATCACCCTCTAATATTTTGTTTTCTTTTAAGCAAAAAAAAAAAAAATTGTAATTGCTTGTTTGGCTCCTTAGAGTTACAGTCAAGTTTCTAATGACAGTTTACCTTAAATTCTAGAACTTTCTAGAATCAAGAAAACAAGGATATTCAATACTGGCCTTAACCTTTGATGACAAAGAGGCTACAAGGTATAACCTTCAGGTGGCAGAGAATAGAGGGCCCCTCCTAAGGGATTCGGTCCCCTCCCCAAGGTGGTCTTCTGATAAGCTCCCTAATCTTCTTTACAGATTTCAGAAGGCCCCAGACCAACACTCCAGACAAGAAGTTCCCACCAGCAGGCAGTAACTGTGAAAGAGAGTGGCTGACTTCAGTCTCTGGGAGGTCCATTCTTAGGCCACTGGAGCAGAGCCTCCTCTCTTGAGGCGATTCCTGATGAAAGTCCCCAGGGCCACCAGGGGGATGCACATGGTAGATGAAGCCACCAGCAAACCAATGACAGCTAGTGCATGTGGGGGGTAATCCTTGGTCACCAGTTGCCCCTGGGAGAAGAGACTGAGTATCAGGGGAAGGTCCCTCCTATCAGAGCCAAGACAAATGCTCACCCAAGCTTTCTTCTATGGAGGGAAAGATGCTCAACAGTGAGAAAAGGCCTGTGATGCTCCATAACTTTGCAATTCACAGCAAGCCTTCAGAGAAACCATGCCCACTTTTTCTATATGACATAAAGATAGATAATTCTGACCTTTTCAAGTATATGTGAGTTGTGTGTGAAGCTCTCCAACAAGAAAGCCATAAAAACAGTCTATCTAGGGGGCTGGAGAGATGGCTCAGCTGTTAAGAGCACTGACTGTTCTTCTGAAGGTCCTGAGTTAAAATCCCAGCAACCACATGGTGGCTCACAACCATCTGTAATGAGATCTGATGCCTTCTTCTGGAGTATCTGAAGACAGCTACAGTGAATGGAGCCGGAGAGAGAAGAAAAAGTACCTAAAGACAGCTACAGTGTACTTACATGTAAATAATTTTTTTGTTTTTAAAAAAAGAACACTGGCTGCTCTTACTAAAAAACAAAACAAAACAACAGTCCATCTAGTACCTTACTCTGAGACCCTAAATGTAAAGTAACCTTTAGCACAGATTAGAACTTTCTGTGGTGGTAGAAATGCTCTATATGAATCTGTCTATGTGGTACCCCAGAGAAACCAGCGCTTCTAGTGAAAGTTCCACTGAGATACTGTGAACATAACTTTTACTGTCTCTACACATTGTGATTAAAAAACCCAGAGCCCAGTTCTGCTGTACTAGATTGAGCATCTGAAACATCTTCACCAAGCTCCCATGCTATCACCTGTAACCTCCCCACAGCACAGCAATGGTTCCTTGTGTCAGAAACTGTGCTCTGAAGGACACTGTTGGCTCTGCTCTGCTCCTCAGCCCCGCAGGAACATCACGTACCTGAGTAGCATCCCAGGCTTGGTACTGCAGAGTCCCTGTGAGGATGTAGTCACTCAGGTAGAAGATAAAGAGGCCGATGATGAGCAGTGGACTCACAAACGCCCACATGACCTTCCAGTACCAGTTGAGGGTGCGGCCAGTCATGGCCTGAAGGTCACTTTCAAATCTGTTTGGACCACAGGGAGAGAGGCTGGAGGGAGGGGCCCCAGTTTGCATGCCCTCTGCACTTTGGAAGATGCCATTCTGGTTACCAATGATGTTTGAGTGTGACCCTGAACCCATCTGATCTTTTCCCTTCCTGGGGGAGGTGTTGAGGAAAAGGGAAAAGGACCGAGACTGCTCGAGGGGAGAATGACCAAGAAGGAAGGAGTCATGGGGCATCTCCCCGGTGTTGGCCTTCAGAGGAAGAAGGCTCCTGGTGTGGACATGAGGGTAGTTCCTAGAGAAGATGGGTCCAGGGTGCATGGTGGAGGGGCATGTTAGTCCCCTCAGCCCACAGGGCTAGGGTGACATTGCCTCCTTGCCCACCCACCCATTCTGTCCATTAGTGATGGGTCCAAGAATTCTCTACTGCCCCTAGAGATGGTCTCAGAACAGTCACTTTGTGCTTGGAAGGGCCTTGGCATGGAAGAGCAGGTAGAGTGGAGCAAGAGCAAAGCTTCTAGCCTGCAGCCCAACGACTACCTTCTGCATTTTCATCTTGGACATACTCTGGTTTTCTCCTTTTTCTTACTTGGCTTCTTGCCAACAGCACTGAACTCTTCATTTACCATGGATTTGATGGGTCAGTTCCATAGGTTGCAGTACTCACATGTGTAAGTTTAAAAGTATTTCAACGCTTAAGGACCTAAGCAACCTCTATTTCTCAGGAGAGAGGCCAGGGAATTTGATGAGGGCTCTCAGAGCCTGGGTGGCTTGGGGCCAGGTAAGATGCCATTGACAGCTGCTGCAGCAACAGCTGCCTGCCTCCTTGTACCTATCTGTTCTACCGTGTCCATGTATGGTTGTGCAGAGCTCCGCCTGCTCCATTCTACTGCTGACTGAACTGGACTCTAGCTTCTCATCACAAATGTGCAATGAGAACACCAGGACAAAGGTCAGAAAGTGCTGTATGCCTCTTGTTTCTAGGCTATTCAGTTCTGAATAGAGAGTAGGGGAGCTGGCTGTAGCAGAGTGAGGACTCTTACTGGAGACCACTAGATGGCGATGTTTCCTGCGTGAGCAGAAGGCTCCTCCTGGCCATTATCTGGATCACAGGCAAGGTTCCTGTTTCCCCTTCCCATCACTTCCCGTCACTTTCCACCACTTCCTGGGATATAACTATGTCCTTTCTTCAGTCATGTCAACCCCAGGCAACTGAAATTCAGACGTCTCTTTAACTTTCTTGTACTCTTAAATACCACTCCATGACTAGTCTGTCTCCCTGAAAATTTCTGGGTGATCATTTATACATCTTCATATTGGGAAATCCAGTCATCCCGCCTTTTAAGGGCTTCAACTTGATGTAAGCTGATGGAGAACACAAGAAGAAAGGATTTCCAAGTTGGTTTGGGAATGTGACAAATTATAATCCCTCTTCAGCCTCCCAAGCACTTTTAAGACTCTGAGTCCTAGGGGAAAGCCACTGATCTGATTTTACCTAACTTATCTACTGAAACAGTTGGTCACTGAAGATGCTTCAGCATGTCGTAGGACCCTGGCTCTTCAGTGGATTGTGGGGAATGCTTCTCAATGACAGCCAGCTCTTTAGAGTGTCATGGCTGGTTCTATCCAGCCCAAAACAATTTAGATCATAAAAATCTAAGAGGGAAAGATGACACAGCATAGGTCTTTGACCCAGATCACATTCAAACACTATACAGCAGTCTGCCCCTGAATCCCCTTTATGGACTCACTCAGCAGGGCTGGTGACTTGAGACCCCATGGTTCTCAAGGGTTTCTCATTGTCGTTGCTGCTTAATGGGAAAAAAAAATGAAAAATGAAATTCTACACTAGTAGGTCTCAGCATCTAGTCCCCAGAACTCCAAGGAGCATCTGCATTCTTAGACCTCAACATAGATCTCCTCAACCTGAACCTCTTGCCGGCAGTGTTTTCACAAAACCTCCCCAGGTAATGCAATGATGCCCAGGCTTCTCTTCTACATTCTTTCTCCTGGCAGGCCAAAACCATTCCAGTGCTGGCTGGGGCACCAAGGTAGAAATCTGACCACATCTATGTGTCTCTCTCTCTCTCTCTCTCTCTCTCTCTCTCTCTCTCCCTCTCTCTCTCTGCTTTTCCTTCCTTTCTTTCTTTCTTTCTTTTTTTTTTTTTTGAGACAAAATTTTGCTGAGTAGCCTAGCCATCCTGAAACTCACATTATAGACCAGGCTGACCTTGAACTCAGAGATCCACCTGTGCTGAGATTAAGGCGTACACCACCACGCCCAGCTGAGGCTGAGTTTTCCAAGTGGACTCAGGTCAGGGTTCTTGAACAGTTCTGATGGTGGGGGAAGATCAGCGAATCTAATCCTGGAGGCAGAGTCCACTCCCTGCCCAGAAAGCCATGAGTCAAGCAGGGTCAACAGGGAAACATGTCATGGTACAAAATGAAAAGCAGGCAGCAGAAAAAAAGCTGTTAGTTGCTGGCAAACTGGCAAAGCAAGAAATGAATGAAATCTTGGCAATGACCAAATTGACAGGTCTGGTATCTAAAATGGGTATGCCTGCTGAAGAAGGATGGTTTTCTTATGAGTGTGGCCCTGAAGCTTAGCTACCCCATATAGAAGGCAGGGTCTGGGGTCTCCTTACCTCTTCAGCCCATACACATAGCACACAGCTATGGTCTCCACCAGCACAATGAGCAGCAGAGATAGTGTGGCTGCATAGTCATTGAATATGTCAAACCAGTAGTTCCCAGACTCCATGGTAAACACCATGCCAATGGCACAGTTGATGAGGCACACCAGACCTGGAAGACAAGATTACTGCTCATCTCTCTGAGTCTCCCTCCACTTATCCCACATTATATGACAGCAGGAGCCACAGGTCCCTAGGTGTACTTTAAGGGTACACCCACGTGAGCTGGAGGAACTGCTCTGCAGGGGATGTCTGCTCATGGAAAAAGGAATCAGGGACAGTATATACAACTGGGCTGCAGAGACCAGTCCCAGGAAGGATGCCAAGTGCTAGGAGGTTCTAGAGTGTAGCTTTCAGTGAGTGGTCAGAACAAGAAAATTGGATGGAGACTTGTTTTACCCATCCTGGATATGGAGTTACAGAATCATCAGAGGCAGAGGTGTCTGGCCACAGAGTCCTCATGACCCTGGTTGGGTAGCATGAGAGTGAAGTTAATGGGTAGCCATCATGGGAAAGGCTAGTTCCTTTACTAACAACCCCACAGTCAAAATGCATGAAGAAGTGGTATGTGCTCTTACAATGATATATCAGACAGGATCAGGGACTGACATTTAATTGCACAGTGCAGCTCACTGACAGGTTTTGAGTATTGGTGCCAGGCCTACAATATCTTTCTTAATGACTTTCAAGAGCAGAGGCAAACACTAGTAGCATTAGACATCAGAACAGAGTGATCTGATTGAGGGCTTATTGCCTGGAGAGTATGTGGAAGGAGCTCCTCCTGGTGTGGGAACAGGTCATACACTCACCTTTTGAAATGGACAGTTGATGACTGTTATCCTTCAGTTAAAACAAAAACAGATGGAGGCTCTCAAAGCCTTGAGACCTGAGTGCAGGTTGGGGACTTAGCCTTTGCCCAAGGCCAATTGGGTGGGCTGACCAACCACCTCACTTCCCTGGAATGTGGTGAGTTCCTAGCCCGTCTCCCAGGGCTGAGTAGGACACAGTATAGGAACACAGACTCCTAGAGCCTGCTTCTGGAGTTGGCTTAGAAGCACAAGGCTCTTGAGGAAACCCCTCTACTGATTGATTGTTTTACATTTCCCTGCCCACCCATGCCCTGCCTCCTCAGCAGAGTGTCCTGACCTGAAATGGCCTCCTTGGGCAGGTAGCTGGAGATGACCTTGCTGTCAGTCAGAGGGGTAAGGATGGCCGCTGTGTTTCCAAGCATGCTTCCTATACCCAGCATCAGCAGCATGAAGAAGTAGAGAACTGACCACAGCTGAGACACTTCCATGTTTTTAATGGCCTCAGTATAGACGATGAAGGCCAGGCCTGTGCCCTGGACAGCCTGAGAGTAATTAAAAGACACTGGTTACATACCTGAGCCAAGGGGGACAAGAAATAGAATGTTACAGTTTGAATGTGTTTGAAAAGTATGTCTCCAACTGTTGTACTTTTGCAGATGTATATAACTTTTTATCTGTTTGTTTCTAGATAGGATTTCTCTGTATAACTGTCCTGGTTATTCTGGAACCTGCTTTGCATACCAGGCTGTCTTCACAGAGATCCTCTTGCCTCAGCCTCCTGAGTACTGGGATAAAAGGTTTGCACCACTACACCTGGCTAGAGATGTGTATAACTTTTAGGAGTTGTACTCTCACTGGAGAATATAGGTCATTGGGTAAGTGTTACATAATATATATATATATATATATATATATATATATATATAGTATTTATATTATTATTGAGGTTTTATAGCCTTCTGTTCTTTGCTTCCTGGTCCATCTATAGTTAAGAGTCTTGGCTTCATGTTGCTATTGTCATAAACTCTGCCACCTTATCTACCATGATAGGTTGTATCTTCTCACTCTGAGAAGCAGAATAAGCCCTCACATTATCACCAGAAGCCATTAGTTCTAAACAATGTCAGTGTTAAAATACTCCCTACTGGAGTGGTCTGATCTTAGTTCCATGCCATGGCTACCACAGAAGCACCGTGTGATAAACAACAACAAAAATAAATAATTAACTTTGAAAAGATAGTGTCTTCAATAATAAACATAATTATTGATTTAAAGGATCACTATAAAGTTAATGCCAGAGTAGATATGGCTAAAGAGACAATTTGTGAAGAGGGAGGTATATCTTACGGTAAATTCTCTTTAGCTTAATATAGTTTGACCTAAAGATGCATTCAACTTGGACTAATGAGGTCTTTGTGCACAGTGAACTGTAAACTAACTTGATATATAACAGACTTCAATTTTTATAACAAGCTGCTGAGTCTCAGACAATCACAATGGCCCAGCTTCAACAAACCATATGTAGCCAACTGCTTAAAACAAAGATCAAATAAGGCAAATATAAGTTTTATCCAACTGAGCCATCTCTACACTTCACTTATATTTTCTTTTTTTAAATGTGGATTGGTGTTTTGAAGACAGATGTGAACTGCTGTGTAGGTGGTGAGAATTGAACCTGCGTCCTCTGGAAGAGCAGCCAATGCTCTTAACTGCTGAGCCATCTCTCCAGCCCATCACTTCCATTTTTTGTATATCATTTTCTTTTGCTATATGTATAGCCTGTACATGAGCAGTTAGAATATCCCAAACTTCTTTTTGCTTAGTAGCTTTCTAATTATAGAATCAAGCCAACTAAGATCTGTAAAAATGACTTGCTATTAGATTCTGTCTTACTTACATTTCAGTTATTGTGCCAAAATGCCACGACCAAAGCAACATAAAAGAAAGTGTTTAATTTGGGGGTCATGTTTGTAGAGGATTAGAGTCCATGACCATCATGGAGGGAGTATGGCAGCAGACAGGCAACCATAGTGTTGGAGCAGTAGCTGAGAGCTTACATCCCTTTATACAAGTAGGAAGCAAAGTAGGAACTACCTCAAAGCTCCACCCCCACATATACCTCCTCCAGCGAGCTACACTTCTTAATCCTTCCCAAATAGTTCCACCAACTGGGGACCAAGCATTCAAAGATATGAGCTTATGGAGGCCATTTTCATTCAAACTACCAACCACATCCTATTCCTTGATTGTCATGGGCTTGTGGCCATATCATAACATGGAATGCCTTTAGTCCAACTCTAAAACTCCCCATAGTCTTTCATGGTCTGAATGCTAAAGTTCAAAATGTCTTCTGAGACTTAAAGTGACTTCTTAATTGTAACTCCTTCTAAAAGTAAATTGCATATTTTAATATACATTGACACAGAATATACATCACCATTCCAAAAGGGAGGAATGGGGACAGAGTGAAAAAATACTGGACCTAAGCAAGACAAAACCCCAGCAGTGCAAACTCCAAATCCTGTAGCTCTATATCAGCTGTCAAGTGGCTCAGATGGCTCCTCCCTTCTAGTTTTGCTGACTGCAATATGTGTCTTTCTCTCTTGGTTGGCTCCCACTCTCTATTGCAACTCTCCTTGGCAGGTATCTCACAGGATTCTGGCATCTCCAACGTCTTGAGGTCTCCAACACAATCCAGGCTTCACGTTCACAACTTCATGTATGGCTTCTCTGGGCTTCCATGCAGGGACTCCCCTGACACACACCTGGCCTCAGAGGCTTTTCTTAACTGCGGAGGAAGATTCCACAATTCCTTTACTCCTATATCCCATGAGACTCTAAAGCCAGAGCTATCTAGCCAATGCTGCCAAGTTCAGCCACTGGAGTTGGAACCTGTTCCCCTTCTTGAATTACATTTGCATAACATTTTCCCTGTTGCAGCTTTTCAGCAGCAGAAAATTCCTTAGGCATTTCCTTTTAAGAGTAGAAGGCTGAACTCTGGGTGAGGCCTTGCTCTGAGAGCAACCCTCCCTTTATTCCATTTTACCTCAGCCCTCTCCTTATCTCTTTCAGTACAAACATCAAATTTCATGGTGCTTTTTCTCCTTCTCAAATGTACACTCTGTATTTCTTTTTGCCCTGCTTGTTATTTTTCATGTTAGCCCTACATAAGAAGGATTACTAATAGCCATGCAACAGAGTAAATATTAGGCTGTCTTAAAATCTCCTCTGCCAATAAAATTAGCCCCAAAAGTCTCAATTTAGTTCCAGGAAGTTTTTTTTAGAATAAGGGCTGAAAGCATCAACCAGAATATCAAACAGGTTTCTAACACTTGGTAGCATTGTTCCTCTCTGAAACTTCTTGAACTGAGCAGCCATAATCCACATTGATCTCAGCACTACTGTCCTCCAAGCTCCTATGAGAATGATCCATTTAACCTCGCTCACAGTATTCAACAGCTTTCCTAATCCAATGTCCCTACATCTTTCATATTCTTCCCAAACCAGCATGATCAGGTCTGTCACAGCAGCAGCCCACTTCTTAGTACCAACTTTTGTCTTACTCACTTTTCTGTTGTCATGACAAAACACCATGACCAAGGCAACTTATAAAAAAGAAAGTGTTTAATTTGGGGCTCATGGATGCAGAGTGTTAGAGTCCATGATTATCATGGGGCTGGGGCATGGCAGCAGACAGCAGGCAGCAGGCATGGTGCTGGAGCAGCAGCTAAGACCTTACATCCATTTCCCAAGTAGGGAGCAGTGAAGGCTAATTGGGAATAGCCCTGGCTTTTGAAACCTCAAAGCCCACCCTCAATGACACATCTCTTCCAACAAGGCCACACCTTTTAATCCTTCCCATATAGTTCCACCAACTGGGGACAATGAATTCAAACATCTGAGCCTATGGGTGATATTCTCAGTAAACCACCACAGATCCCCCTTTAACAACCTAGAAGGAAGCAGAAAGAAAACCAGCCAACCAACCAGTCATATAAATAAAACGATGATATGGAGATTAGAACATGCAGAGGCAATGTTATGAGACCTGTGGAATAGGAGAGAAAATATTAACACAGATCTAAATGAAGATCTTCAAGGAGAAAAAAACAGAAACAGAGGCAACAGTTAAGAAATAGTATATATGAACTTGGCAAAACTGAGAAGAAACATGGATCCATAAATCCTATAGGTTCAATATTACTTAGGCTCAGGATTAGATTAGATAATAAAACACATCTATACTAAGTTCACCAAAGATGCCAAAGACAAGTGACATATTTAGTGAAGTCAGAAAAAGAACCATTCACTTACAAAAATAAAAGGGCAGAGGAGAGAGTTCAGCCAGTAAAGCTACTTGTAGTGCTGGCCTGGTGACTCATGTTCAGTGTCTGGAACCCATGTAAAGGTAGAAGGAAAGAACTGACTCCACAAAGGGATTCTTTTGCAAGTGCTGTGGCACACACACACACAAACACACAATCAAACACATACACAACCACATACACGTACACACAAGTAATTGATTTAAAACAAAATAACGAAAAATTAAGCATTTTCTCAGAGTGTCCATTGCTGTGAAAAGACAACATGATCAAGGAAACTCTTATAAAGAACAACATTTAATTGGGGCTAGCTTACAGTTTTAAAGGTTCAGTCAATTATCATTATGGCAGGAAGTATGGCAGCATCCAGGCAGACATGGTGCTGGAGGAGCTGAGAGTTCTACATCTTGTTCCAAAAACAAATAGGAGAAGACTGGATTCCAGGGAGCTAGGAGGAAGGTCTCTAAAAAGCCCACCCATACAGTGATACACTTCCTCCATCAAGGCCATACTTCCTAATAGTGCCACTTCCTGGGCCAAGCATCTTTGAACCACCACAAGCATCAACAATTGAAACCAGAATTATAAGGCAAATATTATCAAAGTGTTGAGAGAAAATAACTATTAACCTGAAAAACTCTACTCTGGGGAATCATTCTTTAAGAAATGGGGCTATTGTCTGGAGAGGTGGCTTGTTGGTTAAAAGCACTGGATGATCTTCCAAAGGACCTAGGTTCAATTTCCTGTACCCACATGGTGGCTTACAAATGTTTGTAATTAAAGTTCCAGGGATCCGACACCCTCTTCTGACCTCCATAGGTACTGGGCATGCACATGGTACATGTACTTACATGTAGACAAAATACATATACAAATAATAATAATAATACCATGATAATAATAGGTCTGCTGGGCAGTGGTGGAGCACATCTTTAATAACAGCACTCAGGAGGATCTCTGAGTTAGAGGCCAGCTTGGCCTGCAGAGTGAGTTCCAGGACAGCCTGCCTCAAAACAAATAAACAAACAAACAACAACAAACAGGAAGAAAGAAAAAAAGAAATGGGGCCAAATAGATGTGTTGATAAGGAAGCAAAATCTAACAAAATTTACCATTCTTAAAACCTGCTGAGCCGGGCAGTGGTGGTACACGCCTTTAATCCCAGTGCTTGGGAGGCAGAGGCAGGTGGATTTCTGAGTTTGAGGCCAGCCTGGTCTACAGTGTGAGTTCCAGAACAGCCAGGGCTACACAGAGAAACCATGTCTCGAAAATAAAAAAAAAAAATCCCCAAAAAACAAAAAAACAAAACAAAACAACCCAAAAACCAAAAAATAACCCTGCTGAATGGTCAGTATTTTTAAAAGAAGATTAATTAGTTTGTGTGTGTGTGTGTGTGTGTGTGTGTGTGTGTGTGCGCTTGTGCCCACAGGGCCAGAAGAAAGCATCAGATTCTCTGAAGCTGAAGTTATAAGGTGCCTTTGAACTACTTGACAACATGAGTGTTGGGAACTCGAAGAACACCAAACATTTCCAACTGTTGTGCCATTTCTTCTGCCCCTCAGGAAATATTTTAAGGTTAACTCCTCTCTTCCAAAGATAGCTGGAATGCAAGGAAGAGTGTTGAACAAATAAATGGTGTGTGTATGTGTCTATCTCTACTCATCCCTGGGGCTAGGAACTGAACCTAGGGCCTTGTACATCTGAAGTGTGTGCAGTGTTTGGAAGTTATGAGTTTAAAGGGACTGAACAATGTAACAATCATATTTAAAACAGGAGAGAGAAACCCGGTCGGGCATACATCTGTAATCCCAGCACTCAGGAGGCAAAGGCAGGAAGTGCAGGATTTTAATATCATTCCTCTGTCTTTAAAAAAGCAAAAACAGGAAAGAAAAGAGAAAGTGTTCTACAAATTCTTGCATTGTTTGAAAGGGAAGATACTAACATGAAGCTGTGTTGAGTTAAACATTAATGAGAGATTTCAGGAAGAAGTTCACATTTCAAACAGTAGAGAATATTTTGGAAGGGAGACAAAATAAGAGAGAATGGAAGGAACAGGAAAGTCAGTCTAAAAAATTAGTAATTGTATCATTCTTGGACACAGAGCTGAGCTCAAAAGTGAGGAAAAATAAATGCTAGAACCAAAAAGGGAAACTGAGTGCCAAAGCTCAGAATAGGCATTACAGGTGTCCAAATGGGCTATAGATCTTGAAACCCAGGTTTGAGGGTCGTGGTATATGACCTGTACAGGAGGGAGGGTCAGGCCATTAGCTCTGTAGGCAGGGAGCTGGTCTGAACAACTATCTGGATAGTTTTATGTCATCTTGACAGTTATTTGAAAGGAGGGAACCTCAATTGGAGAAAATGCCTCCATAACATCCAGCTGTGGGGCATTTTCTTAATTAGCAATGGGGGAGGGGGTAACCCATTGTGGGTGGGGCCATCCCTGCCCTGGTGGTCCTGTGACTGAACAAACCACGGAGAAACAGCCAGTAAGCAGCACCCCTACATGACCTATGTATCAGCTCCTGCTTTCAGCTTCCACCTTGTTTGACTTCCTTCAGTGATGAAGAACAATATGGAAGTGTAGGCCAAATTAAACCCTTTTCTCCTCTACTTGCTTTGGCTCATGGTGTTTCATTGAACCAATTTTAATCCTAACTAGAACAACAAGCAATAGAAAATTCCGTGTCTCTCCGTGAACTGACTTAGAATAGTATACCTAGGAAACAAAACACCTAAACCAACCAACTACTCCCCAACCTTCCTGATAAACCAGTGTCATAGAACCTCTATCCTTCTCTTGAAAGTATTCTCTAGAAGCAGTCAGCCCAAGTCTTTATATTAAATCTAAGAACTAATCAATGTGTTCACCTAACTTTTTTGAATTTTATAGTGCTCAAAGTACAGGAAAACAATTGTGCTTGAAACTCTAGTAAAAGCAATAATAGTGAAACAACAATAAAAAGGGCTGAGATACAAATATTAAAAAGAAGTGTGCAAAATTGTATCTGCAGGTAATAGGATAGTTTACAAGGAAAACAGGAGCAGTTTGTAGATGTGAGAATTGTTGGGGAATTATCAAAGGTTTCTAGGTACAAGATTAACAAACAAAAAGGTTTATGTTTCTTTTGCAACCAACATATACAATGAAGGAAATAAGGAAAAAGACACTATTCATAAAAGCAGCAGAAGATATGCCAAGACATTCATGAAGAAAATTAGCTGACAGGAATATGTGAATAAGAGAAAGTGTGTTACTAAATCAAAACCCAATCTAAAACAACTGGAGATGGAGGAACAGAGGCAGATGGCACTCTTCTGTATCCCCATGAGCAGATCTAAAGAGAAGGCCATAGTCAGCAACAGAAAGTTAAAAAAAAAAAATCTAGAAATACTGAATATTAGGTTTACAAAAGAAATGACATACTGAAACTCAGAGGACTAACCAGAAGAGCAGGAAGAGGTGGGAAGGCTTGCTCTGGGAAGTTACTGGAACTGAACTGCAACAACAAACCTCAAACAAACAAAAAACTTTAGAGCAGATTTGTTTGCTTTAGCTGAGCCTTCTCTCTGTTGGGACAATGAATGGAACCATTCCTCAAAGACAGCCAGAACAGAAAATTCATATTAAATCTCTAAATCCTAGATCTCCTATATCCTCCACCAATGTGGCAAGCAATGATTCTGAAAACTACAAAGAACACAAGGACTGAACTGAAGCTGACTAAGACTCAGAGGCAATATACTCAGGTGGAACTGTGGGTAACTACCGGCAAAAAATCAGCTGGCATCCTGATGAGAGCACACTCAGCAGGAAACATAAGCATGACACTCCTCTTCCCACTCCCTAGGGCCAAGGACACACTGTGGCAACCTCTTAGCCAAGAAACTGATCCAGTGCAGGAACACAATCTAGCTCGGGGAGTGTGTGTGTTGGGGCCGCACAATCTGGTCTAACCTGTTTTGAGTTACAGCCTCTCCACCCTCATCCCTAGCAGAGTCAGCTACAGACTACACTTTAAGGCTTTCATCCCAGAAGAAAGATAAATTTGCTGATGACATAATTTTTTTTCTAATGTCTACCAGTGTGTATCTCCATGTATGAGTGTATGTGCACCATGTGTGTGCCCAGACCCATGAAGGTCAGATAGCCAGGAACTGGAGTTATGATGGTTGTGCGCTGCCATGTAGGTGCTGGGAACCTGGGTCTTCTGAAAAAACAAAAACAAAAACAAACAAAAAAATGGCAAGTGCTATTAGCCACCCCTGACATGGTATTTTTTATTCTACATTATTTCACATGTACTTTTAAGTACTGCTTTTGTGTTTTCTACTATTGGTTTTGTTTTAATTTTCATCTTGCTTGAACAGGGTTTTGTGATCTTTTCTTTTCTTTCTTTCTTTCTTTCATTTTAGAGTATTTCCTCTATTACTCCTCATACCTCCAACCTGTACTTTTCCTCTCAATTCTACAAAAAAAAAAGGAGGATCAAAAAGAAGAGGGGGAAGAAGAGAGGGGATGAATAACAGTAAGGAGCAATGATTTTGTGTGTGTGTGTGTGTGTGTGTGTGTGTGTGTATATATATATATATATACATCAAAATATCAAAATAAAATCTGCTTTTGTGTGTTAACTATAAAAATACTATTACTTACAGATTTAAAAGCTAAACACACACACACAAACAAAAACAAAAAAACCAACCACACAATTCAAAAGATATTCTTTCCTCCTCCTCCTCCTCTGTGCATGTGTGCATATATTTCTAAATATTTTCTTCATGCTATTCATGATCCTTTTGTTATATAGAAAGTGCTTTCTTCTATATAATCCTACTTGTTTTTGCTTCTGGTGCTAGTACTTTTTGGGTCTTATTCCATAACGTTCTTACACAAACCAGTGTCTTCAAGTGTTTCCCCTGTTTCCTCCTAGTTTTTTTTTATAATTTTGAACTGGCTTTTGCACAATGTGAGAGATAAGGATCTAGCACCAGCTATTGAGAAGACCATCCTTTCTCCAGTGTATTCTCTTGGCATCTTTGACAGAAATCACATAGTTGCAAATGCATGTTGTTCTGGGTTTCCTATTATGTTCTACTTGTCTTTTTCATGCCAATACCAGACAGCTTTGTAGATTGTCTTAAAATCAGGTGTTCTTATGTCTTCAGAGTTGCTTTGGCTATTCTGGACTTTCTATAGTTTCATGTAGTTCACTTTAGGATATTTATTCTGTTTCTATAAAGAATATTATTGGTAAGAATTGAATTGAATCTGTAAACAGCTTTGGGTAGTATGGACACTTAAATAATAATAACAATAGCAAGAACAAATTGTTATTAGTAATAATAATTGTAATATTAGTATTAGTTATAATAATAATAATATATTTGAATTCTTGGTACACAGTTGGTAGAACTGTTTCAGGAGGAGGAAGTGTGGCCTTGTTCAAAGGTGTATGTGAACAGGGGTAGGTTTTGAGGTTTCAAAAGCCCATGCTTGCTCTCCTGCTCTCTCTCCGTCCCTGTCTCTCTGTCTCTGTCTCTCCATCTCTGTCTTTCCATCTCTGTTTCTCCATCTCTGTCTCTGTCTCCCTCTCTCTGCCTCCTGCTTGTGGATCAGATGTAAGCTCTTAGCTACTGCTCCAGCACACCCTGCCTGCCTGTCTGCTGCTATGCTTCCTACCATGATGGTTGTGGACTCACTCTTGGAACTGTAAGTAAGCCCTCTATTAAATGCTTTCTTTGATAAGTTGCCTTGGTTATAGTGTCTCTTCACAGCAACAGAAAATTATCTCACATCTTCTACTCTATATGGATAGGATATCTTTTCTTCCCTGTCATCTTCAGCTTCTTTCATTAGCTCTGTGTGTGTGTGTGTGTGTGTGTGTGTGTGTGTGTGTGTGTGTGTTTCAAGACAGGGTTTCTCTGTGTTGCCTGGCTGTCCTGGAACTCACTCTGTAGACCAGGCTGGCCTTGAACTCAGAAATCCACCTGCCTCTGCCTCCCAAGTGCTGGGATTAAAGGCGTGTGCCACCACTGCCCGGCTAGCATTTTATATTTTTATTGTCAACATCTCTCATTTCCTTAGCTCAAAAAACTTAATAGCAAAGAGTTCAGCTTAAAAAGAAAAGCGAATAAATGACATGCATAGACAGTTCTTTGAGAAGGGCTGCAGAGATGATGGCTCAGCAGTTAACAGCACCTGGTTATTAGAGGACCTGGTTTGGTTCTCAACAACCACATGGCAGCTCATAACCATTGGCGACTCTGTTTTCAGGGGATCTGTTGCTCTTGTCTCACCTCTGCAAGCACCATTCACACATAGTGGTACAAATGTATATACATGCATACATACATATATACATACATGCAAGCAAAATACTCATACATGTCAATTAAAATGAATAAATCTAAAAAATTTAAAACCAACACAGATAGTCAGCAAATATATGAACAGAAAGTGCAGCATCAGTAACCTTCAAGGAAACGCCATTAAAAATCACAATTAGATATTATTGTAGAGGAAATGAGAAAATATTGTGTCAAGGAGACAGCAGTATTCTCATCTTTTAAAAATTTTGTTTGATAATTTCTCTTTTTTAAATGTGCATTGGTGTTTTGCTCACATGTATGTCTGTATGAGGGTGTCAGATCCCTTGGAACTAGAGGTATAGACAGTTGTGAGCTGCCAAGTGGGTGCTGGAATTGAACCAGGGTCCCCTGGAAGAGTAGCCAGGTAGCACATCTTATTGAAACATTCCTTTAAAAGAAGTCCAGGATATGGAAATAACCATGGAAGAGTAAACATACAGAGAACATGTGGTATATATCCACAAAGGAATAATTTAACCACAAGAAGAATGAAATCCCATCATTACATCTACACATTAAATGACACAAGCTTTGCAGAGTTCACTGAGAAATGGAAATATCTATGCTTGTGTGCTGGAGAGTTTTATGTCAGGTTGACACAAGCTAGAGTCATCTGAAAGGAGGAAATCTCAATTGAGAAAATGCCTCCATGAGATCCAGATGTAGGACATTTTCTTAGTGAATGCTGGGGTAGCGCCCAGCAATTGTGGGTGGTGCCACCCCTGGGCTGGTGGTCTTGGGTTCAATAAAAAAGCTGGCTGAGCAAGCCATGCCAAGCAAGCCAGTAAGCAGCACCCTCCATGGCCTCTGATTAGCTTCTGCTTATAGGTTTCTACTCTGAATTCTTACACTGACCTGCTTCAATAATGAACAGTAATATGGAAGTGTGAGCCAAATAAACCTTTCCTCCCCAAGTTGCTTTGGTCATGGCGTTTCATTATAGTAATAATAACTCCAACTAAGACAGTGTGTTACCTTATCCCCTCTGCCTTTACTGAGTTTTTGAAACTTCAAAAGAGATGAAAGAAAGGAGAAAAAACTTCAGGAGAGCTTTCCAACAAGATGATCTCAAGTAGCAGCTGGGAGAGGCAGGAGTCCAGACTCTCCTATCACTGAGTCAGGGAAAACAATCCCATTTCCTGTCTTCATGGACTGTGTGGAGGCTCTTGCAGGTCCTTATGAACTAACTGTGTAGAGCGAGACAGTCCCACCCTTCCCAGGCCTCTTACCGTGTCTAGCTCTGATTCCAAGCTGCAGTTTCTAATGTGTGGGAACACTTCACTGTACTTGTCTGGGTAAGTAGATGCCAGGTAGTCCTTCACCTCCTCCAGGTTGCTGACTGTCAGAAAGCCATCTTCAAGGTCAAAAGAATTGGTCAGCAGCAGAATCACCCTGCAGAGCAGACCACCATCTTGACCTTCATGACTAAGAGGCCACTGGCTCCAAAACCTGGGAGAATGTGGGAGCAGGGCTGCCCCACAGGCAACCTCTTCCTTCTTCCCTCCTGCCCAGTGAGGAGGAGGCCTCCAGACTGGTGACACTTTGATAGGAAGAGCAACTCTGAATACCTGTGCAGAAGTCTCAGATCTGAGCAGAGATGAGGGCAGGAACTACCTCCCCACAGGCTGTTTAACATCTGGATAAGAGGCATCTTATGGAATTGGGTGGGATGGTGGAAGTGTTCAATGCTCCATATACCCATTGGTAGTGACAGCACTTGAATGTGGCTTAAACCATTGAGGAACTGCTTAGAAATAAAGCTAGAATGTCTTAAATATATTTACTTATTTTCAAATAGGGTCTCACTATGCAGCCTTTGCTGACTTGGAACTTGTTATATTGACCAGGCTGGTCTCACACTCAAAGATCCATATGTCTCTGCCTTAAAGGCATGAATTATTACACATGTAGTAGAATTCTTAAACTTAATTTTATATCACTGTGCAAATTAAATTATTTTCATGTATACTGAGTTCCACTAATTTCAATCTTTTGTAGAGATAACTACTTATGGTCAGTGACAACCCTACTGGACATCTTAATATATGAAAGATGGTCCTCTGTTTGAGAGAGACCACAGACAGTAAACTGTGTAGTCTCTGAGACTTGGCTAAAGAGGTCTTAGTTACATTTGAGATGGGGAATGGGACCAAAGACACTGGCAATGTTTGCTGAATACCCTTTTCTGCTCAATGCAATGACCGTCTTAAACAGTCTATTCCCTGCAAGGCAGGTAACTTTATGGCCCCACAGTTTCTGGTGCTGGTATAAGGCAGCCATTGGCAATTGAGAAAGGAGAACTGACTCTCACATTGTTGACCACAAAAGTGGTTGGTATCTTTTGTCTACCCCTTAACTACTGGGAACCTAGCCCTTCCCAGTCACCCATTCAGCTCAGAGCTTTGGAGCCTTGCCTTCCCACTTGAGGCCCAAGGCTCCGAGGGACAGCTTAGACTCACTTGTTTAAGCAGTTTTCATAGTTGAAGGTGGCCTTGAAGCCATAGATGGAGAAGGTGACAATGCTGGCAAATATGGAGGTGGAGCTGTTGATGATGGACACAATGATAGCATGCTTCTGGCAGTTGTTGGAGGGTTCATTGTAGCTGGCAAAAGCGATCAGGCTGCCAAAACCCAAGCCCAGTGAGAAGAAGATCTGCGTGGCTGCATTGATCCAGGCCTTGGGGTTGGCTAGCTGTTCCATCTAGAAGGCCAGTAGGGATAGGGCTGAGGAATCCTGGGCTCTATTCCCAAACTCTCCCTTGCAGAAGAGGGAGGCTCAGAGATGGAGAAGAAATTATTTTTAACACACAGGCAGTCCGGATGGCCTGGGGCTAGAGTCTAGTCTGTCCCAGACTGTCTGCAGTGTATTCTCTGGCAGGTAAACTACTCAATAATCTTCCTGTTATACCCACTATGACACCCTGCCCCGCGGAGAATGCAGTTAAATACTGTACGGTCTAATAGTGAAAAACATATGGAATCTCTGATTCACCAGCCAGGCACTGCACTTGACCATGCACAGAAATTTAGGTGATGTGACCTGGATGTGGAGTCCATCCAGTCTGAGGTTACTCCAGCATTGACACATAAGGCATTTGGAACAAGGGTGTGCGTTTTGAAGGCTGCTATAGTCGTCTGTTTCCTGTCACAAAATTTGTTAGGCAAAGAATGTGTCTTACTCCAAATGCAATAGTATTCCAACTCAAGAATTCGGCTGACTGGAAAGAAAGAGTTAAAGTGGGATCATGGCAACCCAGAAGAAAAGGGTCTAAGGAAATATGGAAACAGATAAGGGACATGACTGCAGTGACACCCGTGGCCTCTAGCCCAGTGGAGCGTACCGACAGGACTGTGGGTGAGACCTTGAACAGGGAGTCCAGGATGAAGGCACAGGCACTAGTCATCAGGGGCAGTGAGGGTAGCAGGAGGAGATGGACAGAGGATTTAATTTCCAGAATGCTTAGCTGAGGAGGAAGTCTGGGCCCCCAGGATATCCACAGCCTTTGGCCCAGACTTGGGCTCACACCAGCCCTGTTGATTACATATCTTACCCCCTTTCTCTTTCCTCCCAGGCATCCCAGAAAGAACAGTCCCCTCCACTTGCAGCTCCTACCTTAGGTGTGAACATGTACATCAGGCCATTGGTGGCTCCATGGAGTGTAAGGCCACGGACCAAGTAGATAATAAGAACACAGTAAGGCATCGATGCGGTGAAGTAGACCACCTGTGGGCATCCAGAGACAGAATAAAACTGCTGGAGCAGTAGGAATAGCTGGGTAGATAATCATCCCCACAAACACCTTATTTCTTTGGTGGTTGTGCTGCACCCACAGCTGCTGAGAGCTGCAGGTGTCATGATCCTGATTAGGATACAGGGTCTGAGTGTGATCAGGAGAAAGGAAGTGTGGGACATGACTGACCACATCTGTTGCCACCATGAAATTTCTCCTTCAATGGACTAGAGGCAACAGGTACCCAGGATTCTTCTTTCCACCTTGAAAAAAATGTCTGTCTCTAAAAAAAGGGTTGAAGGAACCTGCACAACATGTGTGATGCTCTCTTTTTAGTATTTGAGTCAAATTTAGCTCTAAATTTCTGGAGTCCTAAGAAAAGCAGGAAGACTGGTCACTTACAAGATCTATGTTGTCTCTAAAAGGGAAATTAATTCAGTGACTTGGGGCAAAGTCAGCTTTCCAGGATAGGATCTGAGAGAGACTGGCCAGGCACATCCATAGGTGGAAAGCAGATATTGGAACAAAGTCCCTACAATAAATGCAATAAACAGTACTGATAGGATGTTGTGGCATCTTTCATAAGATGTCTCATTATTTGGTTAAGCCAATCTTCTCTCCTTACTGACATGTATCATAATCTAAGAATGCATGTTTGGTTGCTTTGGCAGGGTCATCTCAGACTTGGGGTCACCCTGGCTTTTGAAAAGCCTCAAAGAAAGAGCTTTCAGGTACATGTCTGCCTGGTCTGTGTGGGAAATTTTGTTCTTTTAGGTTGAATCCTACTAACACAGCTGGTGACCCATGTCTTGATGTGCTTGAATTATGCTCAGCCTTCCATCTCCTCCTTGGTGTGGCACCATATTTCAAGAATTTCTAAGACTGTCAGAAGGATACCAGGCAGAATGTAGGTTATGTTTACCATGGCTTCTTATATATTTAGGGGACTAATAAACATACCAAAGTACTCAAGACATCAAACCAGATAGAGATGCGAATGGATAAGGGTCCTCTGTCCTTGAGTTAAATAAACTCAAGGGCATGGGGAGGGCTGGCCCAGGTCTACAACACTGGGCACTTAGAGGACACTCATGGAAAGCTCTGGAATTTCCCTCTCCCACTCAGTGGACCATGTTTCTTAAGAGACTTTCTGAAATCCTCACCAAAATGTCTCCCTCCCCTCCCTGGTGGGAAGGATGGTTGGACATGCGATCCAGCCTAACCTATCAGGAGAAATAACTTCCAACCAATAACTAAAAATTAGAGGAGAATAAAAGGCATTTTAACAGAGAAGGAAAAGGCAGCATCTTTAACAAGCCTGGTGCCCTCCCCATACATGGAGCTGCCAGGGCATTTCTGTCAGGGAGAGGGTCATAGCATCAGCAGAGAAAATAGATGGTAAGGATTAATGTCATCATGTCCAAGGACAGCTGAATTTCACAATTATAAGAGGCCTGGACAGAAAAGGTCTGCTTTAATTTTTAAGGTCTTTTTTAATTTTTAAGGGTACAGATATCACCCTTAGATCTTTTGGATCATGCTTGGTCTAGGTTGGGACAGAGCTGTTGCTGCAAAGGCTGAGCTCAGTTGAGAAAGAGCACCTGGGCTTCTTGATTCTTATGATCAGCTCTGGGGCAAGTGCTTTGGGGCTAAGAAGCTGGCCACCAGGGGACTTAGTAACCAATGTACAATGTCATATCAGGCACAACACTGGGGTTGCCATGCAGTATCTGAATGACATAGGTTATTCTAAACTTGATGACTCATGAAAAACAGGTCAGTGCTGGACAAGGAAGCTCAGGTGATCATGGGAGTGAGTACTAAGGGCTTGTGGGTTTTTGGAAGAGGAAAATTGGAAGTGACTAATCAGAAAAGACATGAAGAGAACATTCATGGGGCGTCACCAATATGATGGGAAGTTCTTGGAATAAATCTGGGCTCAGTCCTGACTCTGCTGTCCCTCCCTGGCTGTGGTCTTGGGATATCACTTGACCTATTTACGTCTTTTGGGGGTATCATCATGTATCTACTCTGAAGAGCTACTGCAAGAATAAGACAATGTAGGCATGTGTCCAACTATGAATTTGTTTTACAGGATAGCTGAGTGCAGAGCATTCACTCCAGCTTGAGACAGGTGCAGGTGACGGAAACACAGCAACCACGTTAGCCCTAGGAGGAGTAGAAACCTGGGCATCCAAAAGGGAGAAAGAGCTTAGGCAGACAAAAGGCCTAAACCAGGTATTGTGGTACATCTGGTCTGCCCAACACTCAGAAGGCTGAGGCAGGGGGACCACTATGAGTTTGAGGCCAGTTTGGGCTATATAGTAAATTTCAGGCCTGCCTGGCCTACATAAGGAGACACTTTTAAAATAAAAGCCAAAACAAAAACCAAAACCTCAAACCACACAACAACCAAACAAAACACAAACCAAGAAGAATAATCCAACAGTTCTAGGCGTCACTGAGTCACTGAAAGCACTTTGAAATGGGACCTCTAATCCAATTACACAATAAACTCAATGAAATCTGCTCGTGCTGAGGTCTCTCCCTATAACAATAGCTTTGGCATTTGAGGGGGAAGGACTGAATTGTCAGATGTTTAAAGCTCTCCATGAAATGCCCTGGCTGGGGTCTCTCACTTCAGATTCAGTATTATAACTTCAACTACTTCTGTCAGCTAGTAGAGAAACATGCCAATAATACCATCCATGCCTTCTGATCCAGTAAACCTGTACTTCTGGACTGCAAGAGACAGCCCCTGGCATTGACCAGTGTTAAGATGCTACTCATCCACCCACTCAGATCCATCATGCCCAGCCCACCTTCCCAGTAGATTCAGTGCCTCTCAGGATGCACAGATAGACCATCAGCCAGGCCAGGATGAGGCACAGCGCTGGCTCCCACTGCACTCCTCCATTCTCCTGGATGGATGGTGAGATGTTGAGTGTTTTCCTGTACCAGAAGTACTGTGTAGACGAAGCCTTCTCACACTCCTCATCGTAGCCTGTGTGGTTACTATTCAGTGGGCAGACAGACCACGGCAGGGGATCCTTTGGAATGAAGTGAGAATCAACAGAGAGGTAAGGGGAAAGTCAAGGTCTGGGTAGGATGCTAGGAATTGGCTTTGACAGCAGGCTTTATACCTTGTTCTGTATATATTGGCTAGTCTGGTTTGCTTTGAACAACAGAGTACAGTGGAGCAAAGGCTTCCTGGCCTAGACCTTCAGGGTCCTTGTAGTTGTAGGCTAGAGAGATGACTCATTAGTTAAGAGTACTGGCTGGTCTTCCAGAGAACCCAGGTTAGAGTCTCAGCAACTACATGATAGTTCACAACCATCTGTACCTTTAGTCCCAGGGGATTTAACATCCTCTTCTGGCCTCTGCAGGTACCAGGCATGCATGTGGTACACATACATACATACAAAGTACCGACACACATAAAATAAATAAGATACATTTTTAAAAGAAGAAAAAAAAAATCGAGCTGTGAAGATACTTGGATGAGACTTTTGGAATGGTGAGTTCATTTGGATGGAGAGGTCACAGGAAGGAGACACTGGTGAGAACCAGCAGCCAAATCACAGAAGCCCTCAGTTGCCTTGCCTAGCCAACAGAATGTGTAGTCCATTCTCAGCCCCCTGCTGAGGACACTCTAACCCACTCTGTTTCATATATTTGGCTGCAAACTTGAGGATACCTTGGCTGTACCAAGACCTCTAGAATCCTTTGCTTGAGATGAGCTGAATATCAGGTTTTTAATGCACATGCTACATGAAGAAGCTCTAGGTTATGTGAGAACTGGCTCAATGGAACAACTGAGAAACTCGCAGTTCTTCTCTCCCCTCACCTGCATCAGAAGGGAAAGACATCGTCCCTACATCTGCATGGCTGGAGGCACTTGCTGAAAAGGACCCCCACACTTCCCAAGAAGTTGAGTCCTGTAAAGTAGTTTGTAGCTTGTAGGACTGGACAAAAGCTCTCAGCTGTGATGAGCATGTGAGTGTAGATTTATGTGTACCAAGGACATGCCTGGCCCATAGCAAGTCTAAGTGAAGATCTGCTGTGTCATTATCCTGTGACCTTGGAAGAGAGCTCACTGGGGTGTGGGTAAGGGGAAGTCCACCAACCTGTGATGTATGGAATGCATATAGAGAGTAAAGTGGTATTTCCTAGATCCTTCTCTTCTCTTTCCATCTAGGGAAAGGCTGAGATGGAGGCAGATGCTAGAAGGAGAGTGGGGGCAGGGAATTAGGGTCTCTGAGAGTGAAAGGTTGATGATGGGGAGAATGGAACGTGAATGGTGGAGAGGAAGATCTCTTATCTCTGTACAAAGGCCAGCTCTCAGGGTGGAGCTGTTGGTCTTCTAGTTATTTCCCACAATGCCTAGGCCCTTCCAAAATATCAGGGATAAGAATTTGGAAAATGCACTGTTTAAAATGTTTGTCATTGAAAATAGCTCCTATAGGCCAGGCAGTGGTGGCTCACACCTTTAATTGCAGCACTTGGGAGGCAGAGGCAGGCATATCTTTGTGAGTTCAAGGCCAGCCTGGTCTACAGAGCAAGTTCCAGGATAGCCAAGGCTACAAAGAGAAAACCCTGTCTCAAAAACAGAAACAAAACAACACAAAACAACAACAACAACAACAAAGAAAGGAAGGAAGAAGAAAGAAAGAAAAAAAGAAAGAAAGAAAGAAAGAAAGAAAGAAAGAAAGAAAGGGAGTGAGGAGTGAGGTGGAGACAGGACAGAGGGGTGAGGTGGGGACAGGACAGGAGGATGAGTAACCATTTCAGACTTACTCCAATAGTGACATCATCCCCATAACTCCTTGCCACAGATTCCCTGAGTCTGTCATGAGATGGTTTGTAATGCTTTCAGGACACTTCCTGTAGTTATTCCAGTGAAAGCTATGGAGCTGCTCTGGAGAGAACTGTGCACATACACACAGTTGCATAGTATGTCTTTACTGTGACAAGTAGTAGATCCAGGTTCTGATGTTCCCACTTGGTTCCAGCTGTGTGACTTCCTCTCCCCTCTCCTCACTGAGAGGGCTCCTATGGGCTGGTGTTCTTATCCTCAACCAACTCCACACCTGGCCCTGAATCTTCTGCCCTTTTTTATTCTGCTCTGGACAGAGCTCACCTGGAAGGAGTGGAAGAGGTACCAGAAGCCCCAGGCATTGATGACGTTGTAGTACATGGAGAGGAAGAAGGAGACAACCACACTGGCAACACCTGTGAGCAAGAAAAGGGCCAAGCTGAAGATCAGATGTCTGTGACTTAGCCAGTGGCACACGAGTGACAGAACTCTGGTGACATCCCAAGAGGGGATCACTTTTCCTTCAGGTTTCATTAGACCTGACATCACACCTTTGACCTCTTCCTGGGGTTATTCCCCTAACCTGATCACTTGAGATGGAAGACTAATGACAGTTTTTTGATATGTGTCAGGTCCTGGGCTCAATATTTTGTGTGTCTTTAGTACTCACAATATTGTCCTCGTTTTGAAGGGTAAACTGAAGCTCAGAGCTTGTCAAAAGCTATGTAATAGAGCTATGGAGAAGTGCCTATCATATGCCTAATATGGTACGTGCTCCTTTTGGAGGTTGAGTAACTGAACCCAACCCATCCATGTATCAAGACTGTGAGATGTGGCTGGGACAACCCCTGCCCTCCTGCCTGGTCTGACCTATGAGAGTCCCCCAGAGGCACTGTGAACAGAGGAAGAGTTTGCTAACCGGTTACTATGAAGTGGACTCATACTGGCCCTCAGGAGTATCATTCCCAGACTTTGCCATCCCACATGTAACCTGGACAGAGTTGTTGACCTTGAGTTTGCTGGACTATGTCAGTATCAAAGTCATTACACAGCAACCCTCTCCATCCCCCTGTAAGTTCTGGCCAGAAAGTGAGGGTTAGTGTCCAAGAGGCCAGGCAGCCTCCATTGCTTTTCAAATGTGCAGCAAACTCAGTTACCTTAGCATACTTGTGGTGGCCTTCATAGCTCTTCACAGTGAGGAGACAGTTTGAAGATGACTCCTAATGCCCCTGACATATTTCTTCTAAAGCTGTACCAGATCACATCTAATTGACCCCTCTCCATTCCTGAACCATTAGCCTTCCTGCCTGCTCCCTTTTCTGAGGCATGAAGGTTCACAGGATACCTATGGCCACTGATGGCACTGGATCCTGGACTTTTACGAAGCAGGAGAGACACATCCTGGCGGTGCCAGGGGACAGTGACTGAAGGTCATTCTGGAAGGGTGCACACCTGGTATGCATAGGTGCCTTGGCTTCTGCACATAGGCGTCACTTATGGTGCCTCAAAGCCCCTACGTGATGTGGTAAAGAGGAAATGGGCTCACACACTGCTATGTCAGTACCAGACACATTAAGCAAGGGACAATTGTTTATATTCCCAGGTGGTAGGTGGCTGGGACTGAAGGAATGTCTCTGTGTCAGGAAGCTATGTCCAAACATTTATAGAATCTCAAGATGAGATCCAGAGAGGAGATGTCCTGAGGTGGGAGTTTCCCTAAGGGGATACATGTGGGAGTCAGAATCCAGGGCCCTCTCTGCCCAAGTTCCATGGCAGCCCCCCAGCCTCTCCCCCCCCCCCAGCTGTCAGTCCACCCAGGCACAGGTCCTGCTCATGGACATCAACCTGCACACCTATGATGTCCAGAAACACGAATCTGTTGGGAACTGAAAAATATCCCACCTACCGACACCACTGAGGTAGGGGCTGATGGTCCTCCAGGCACCAATGCTGCCCTGCCGCATGCGTTGCCCCACGGCCAGCTCCAGGTACAAGAGAGGCATCCCCTCCACAATGAGCATGATGAGGTAGGGGACCAGGAAACTCCCTGTGGACAGGAGCATCAAGGTCAGTGTGGACAGATGGGCTTTACCCTGCCCCCACCTCTGGGCAATGCTTCTCTCACCTGACTTTCCCCACCCAGTCCTCCCTCTACCCCATCCATCTCCCTCAGACCTTTCCACTGAACCTCCATCCTTCTGCCCATTCGTCTTCCTCCTTCCACACCCCCATCCCTCTGCAATTCCTCTCACTGCACATCAGCCCACCTATCAGACCATTGATTCATTTATCCATCCATCCATCCATCCCCTTCTTTTCTTCCTTCTCTCCTTTGACCCGTCTACCCATCGATCTATTTACCCATTTTAGTAAAGGCTATTTTCCCATAAGCTGTGTGGAGTAATAGTACAAGCCTCAAAGGTTATAAACTAATCTTCCCCCCCACCCCCCCCAAATGTCAAACAGTAACCACAGCAGGCCTAGTGAGTCCCACGGTCAGCTTGTCTCTGTGACAGGACTCATTTGACTACTGTTTGGAGTCAGATGGAAATCCAAGGCCTGGTGCCAAGTGGGAATAGGGACTTTTTTCACACTGCCTAGCAATCATTTCCATCACTCTCCCAACTCCCCAAAAACACATTTCAGGCAAATGAGCCCTGCAATTCTTTTGACAAAGACATTAAAACAATTGGAAATTCAGGTACAGATAAATTAAGTGCAATACAAATTTTATACAAAAATATCAAAATGGATCATAGACCTATATTTACTATCTAGAGCTTCAATGTAATGAATAAGAGAAAACTTCAGGTTAGGCAAAGATGTTTTAAATGCAAAAGCAGCCACACCATGTTTGGAAGGCAGTGTTGGTAAATTTAACTACATTACCTTTTCCCCTTGAGCAACACTTAAAAGAACAAAAGACCGACTTCAGACCTGGAGCAAATAAAACACACACCCAAGAAAGTGCGATATGAGGCGTTTATAGAGAAATCTCAAAAAAAAAAAAAAAATGGCAGACATTCCACCAAATAACACACTGTAGTGTACTTAGTTGCATCTCAGAATACATGAGATTGGGTCTTTTATAAAGAATGGAAATGCACTTAGTTCTGGAAGAAGCACCATAGCAGAACACAGGGCTGGCTTTGGGCAAATACTTTCTTAGTGAAGGCACGCACAGCAGGGGGCAATAGTGAGATGTGAACTCAGTCTTTATAATGAACTTCACTTCTGTGATTACTACAATCTATACTGCAGGTCAGAGCCCTAATAACCTAATCACCTTTGAAATATCCTATCTCTAAACACTACTGAGTGGTAATCAAGTTTCTAACACATGAATAGAATTGTATTTGTAAGTGGCAAATGATCTCATTAGGAGATATTAAAAACTAGAACTCGATGGGCAGTGGTGGCGCACGCCTTTAATCCCAGCACTCGGGAGGCAGAGGCAGGTGGATTTCTGGGGTCGAGGCCAGCCTGGTCTACAGAGTGAGTTCCAGGACAGCCAGGGCTGCACAGAGAAACCCTGTCTTGAAAAACCAACCAACCAAACAAACAAAAAACACTAGAACTCACTAGGAAAGTGTACTTTTATACAACAGTGAGATAAGAGAAATGTACCATATATTAATATAAAAATATTTTGCAATTGGTTTGAAATAAGTCTCCTGACCAGTCCGCTTCTAAATGAACTACTCCCATGCCTCTTTGACTTAAAAATTCTGATGAACAAGGAGACTTTGGCATAAGAGGAGAAGGAACTTCAAGAAGCATACTTGGTGAATTAAATATAATCACTATTCTTCAATGCTCCTACAAAGAGGGGAGGTCTCTCTCCCAACCTTCTGAGTCTAGGCTGGCCTTGGAAAGATCTTTGTCCATCAGAATGTGTGCGTGCACGTGTGTGCATGTGTATGTGTGTTTTAAAGCTTTGTTTTCCAAAGCCTTGCAGTTTTTCATTCTCATGGAGTATGGCCAGTGAGCAACATGTATGGGAGTCCTTCCAGGACCAGAGACCACAAGCTGGAAAATTGTGGGTCCCTACATCAAGTGCTAAATGAGCAGGGCCAGATGAAGTAGAGCCAACTATTTCAGTCCCATACTGTATGAAGTGACTATTGTTGCTATAAGTTACTCCTCCTCCTCCCCTTTACTTCTCAGTACTTCCATTTGGGTATCATAAAAGCAAGGTTCTCTGAATCCCAGTGCAATTAACAAAACCAGGACATTTACTATACAGACTTCCTAAAATTTTGCCAGTTTCCCAGAGTAGGACCCAGCATGCAGTCAGATCTTCAGATCTGGTCTTAAGGTCTTCTAGTTTGTTTGTTGTTTGTTTTTGTTTGACGGATTTGACACTTTGGAAGTTTACCAAAGTTATTTTGTGGAGTGTGTCTCATCTGAGGTTCTGGCAGAAACACTGACATGACCTGATGCTCTCCTTCAGAGGTTTAAGATGTCTGTCCATTTCTTTTGTCTTGGCAATGTTGACTTTACTCACATGGCTTATGTGGTGGCTGCCATGTTTCTCTGCTGAACTTAACTCTTCTATTTGAAACAGTAAAGTACTTTGAGGAAGATACTTTTTGTTTGTTTTTGTTTTAGAACATGGTTTCATTATATAGCTTAGGCTGGCATTTTCCTCAGTGTCCCAAATGCTGCATTATAGGCATTGGGCCCATCTTGGAGAATTTTGTTGAGGCCACTTAGTTAGTACATTTGCATTGGTTCATACATTAATCAATAATTCTTACCTAAAACAGTGATTGTGCATTAGTTATATTTTATAATTCTATCATTTTCAAGTGATTTGTCATGTACAACAGATAACTGGAGCACATGTGAGCATTTTGTTTTTTGTCAGCATCCCTGTTACCTGTACTTCTGGGTTAGCTTGGGTGAGTGGTACACTTAGTAACAGGATAGCTGGGAGGAGGTGACATGATTCTTATTCCTTACTTCCTGGAAACCTGCCAATAGATCTCTGTCAGTGTTGTATCATACAGCACTACATCTCTACACTGGTCCTTTTGGCTCCCTGGTTTTGTCAGAGACTATGGTACTTTATCCCTCAATCTCTTACCTGGTCAAACCCTCTTTTCTTGCTCCTTACACTTGAGATACAATTTGTGCTCCCTCCTTGATCTCTGAGGACTTCTTTTCCTCTGTGGTCATTGCTCCCTAGCTCAGAGCCCTGAGCACCTTCACCTCTATCTCTTCATTCTACTTTCTGCCTATCTGGCTTCCTTGGAGGCTTCCCTCTCTGCCTCCTACTCTTCAAGACTTACTTTTAAAGAAATGAGCTATGTGAAATGCAGCAGGTTCCATTTTCTCCTATTATCTGTCTCCTCACTATTGAGGAAATTTTTGCTCCTTACTTAGCTCTGCATGACCTTGGGAAACTGGAGCCCAGGAGTACCTGGTGACTACAGGTTAGTATCTTTTAGGTCTCACTAGACCTTTCACACATACCATGTTTTCCCCAGTCACCTCATCAAACACTAAGGTTGGGTCTTCATCTTTGGTCTCACAGCTCCTGCTCTTGAGGCAATTGTTATATTGTCTACAGCTATTCTTCCCCCAGACTTCTAAGCCACCCACTGAGGACAGAGAGATTGACTTTATCTGGATCACCACTGTCCTTAGCTCTTAACAAAGGGATTGATGGTGATAATGGCTCTCTATGAATGGCTCTATTTACAGGGGTATGTAACAAAGATATTACTGGAGGATAATGGCGGGAATGTCTCGAAAGTTACTCATATTCCTAATAACAGAGCATCTAAAAAATTCACATGGGGCCAGTAAGATGGCTTAGTAGGTGAAGGTGCTTGCAACCAAGCCTGATGACCTGAGTTTGAGTCCTTGGACACACATGGTGGAAAGAGAGAACTGAGTCTCAAAAGGTGGCCTCTGATCTCTACACAAACAAAATAAACAGCTTAAAAATTCACAGAGAACTTTTTAACCTCCTTGTTGCACAAAAGACCAACATGAACAAATTAGAACAAATTAGAACAAATGTCATCCTCTGAAATAGACTTGCTGTGAGGAAAAGAAGAAAACAGACAAAATTTATGTTTATTGGATATCATCAGGCAAAGATAAAGAACAGTGCAGGAGAAAACAGGTTTTATAAAAATGTAGCCGGGTTGTGGTGGCAAAAGCTTTCAACTCTAGCACTCAGGAAGCAGAGGCTAATGGATCTCTGTGAGTTCAAGGACACAGGGTCTACAGAGTGAGCTCCAGGACATCCAGGGCTACACAGAGATACCCTGTCTCAAATAAAATAAAATAAAATAAAATAAAATAAAATAAAATAAAATAAAATATATAAAATAGAGAATAAAAAGTCTGGTGGTTGAATTAAAGCTCAGTGGGAACAAAAAGAAAAGTACAGTCGAAATGATTAAGAAACTCACAGAAAGAGACAAGGCATAGCCAACAAGCTTGAGCCTTTGCTCTATCTAGAACTGAGGGAAAGAGAACACTACAGACACAACAGTTGGAACATGTGCATCAATAAGATTTGTAAGACAATTTCCTGATAGTGTCATTGAGATTACACAACATCACATATGTTTTTGATATTTTAAGTGCCTAGGATACCTAAGAATTAATAAAATTAGTTGCAGAAGTCTCCTTCACAGAATTAAACATCTGAAAACAATAGAAAAGAACAAATTTTGAGCAAAAGAGATTACAACCCATTCATGGTTCTTAAAGAAAAGATAGTCTCAGACTTCGAGTCCTTTATTTTCTGTTTGATACAGCATAGGATTTGAATAAAGAATTCAATTGTGGAGTTGTATTTTAAATTAAGTAATCATAATAAACAAATATGCAAAACAATTAAGTATAAAAACAATATGGTTAGTCAGGCAGTGGTAACAAATGTCATTAATCCCAGCACTTAGAAGGCAGAAGCTGGAGGATCTCTGTAAATTCAAGGCCTGCCTAGTCTACAGAGTGAGTTCCAGGACAGCTAGGGCTACACAGAAAAACCCTGTCTCAAAAAAACAAAAATAAATGAATAATAATAATAATAATAATGTTGATTTAATTGGAAAAATATATAAAAGAAAAGGAATTCATGAATAGGGAAACATAATATTTTTTAAAAAGACTTTTATGAGTTCACTGTAGCTGTCTTTATGCACACCAGAAGAGGGCATCGGATCCCATTACAGATGGTTGTGAGCCATCATGTGGTTGCTGGGAATTGAACTCAGGACCTCTGGAAGAGCAGTCAGTGCTCTTAACCACTGAGCCATTCCTCCAGTCCTGGAAGCATGATATTAATAGTAAAATCATCATTACATATATGAAATCCCAGATTATATTTTTTAAATGTGCTAAGTAGAATGAGGTAAGGAAAGGAGCAATAAGCAAAAGTACACTGTGGTTTGAGTGTGTTCCCCAAGTGCCCTGCATTGGAAACTCAAGTCCTTAATTCATATGGTAATGATATGTGGGGGTGGGACTATGAGAGATGATTGGATCTTGGGGCTCTGCAGTAATAAGTTAATGGAATATAGATGGAGTGGCTTTGAAATCAAAGCAGGTTTTTCTAGGCAGAGTTGCTCTGTTTAAACATGTAAGGTTGTCATGTTATGATACAGCATTATGCCTCACCAGATGCTGAGCAAACTGCACTATGCTAGTTAAGCCGGTTAATCTTGATTGACTAGATTTCCAATCATTGTAAGAACACACCTCTGCATGTGTCAGTGAGGTTGTTTCTAGAAACATTCCAAAAAATTGAGAAGGGAATATCTACCTTAAATATGGGCTAATGTTCTGGACTGAATAAAAAGGAGAATAAGGATTGAGGAGATCATTTAGTCGGTAAAGCACTTGTCCTATAAATGTGAAGATCTGAGTTTTGATCCCCAACATCCACAGAAACAGCTGAGTATGCCTTCCATCCCAGCACTGAGGAGACTGAAACAGGAGACAGTAAATCCTTGGGGCTTGCTGGCCAGCAAGTCTGACCGTGAGCTCCAGGCTCAGTAAGCTCAGTCTCAAAAAAATAAGGTAGATGGGTCAGAGATATGACTCAGTGGTTAAGAGTACTTGCTGCTCTTGCAGAGGACGTGGGTTCAATTGCCAGCGCTCACATGGTGGCTAACAACTGTCTGTTGCTCCTGTTCCAGGGGATCCAACACCTTCTCCTGTCCTTCATGGGCACCAGGCATATACGTGGTACAGAGGCATACAATATAAAGTTAAAATAAATGTTTTTAAAAATTAAAAAGGTGAAGAGTGATTGAGGAAAACACAGTAGTAACCTCTGACCTTTATACATGTGTATAGCTAACATGTGAACATGCATCCCCCCAATGTATGTGTGTCTATGTGTACACGCGCGAGTGTGTCTGTGTGCGTGCGTGCGTGCGTGCGTGCGTGTGCGTTGTGTGTGTGACATGCAAGCAGATTTGGTAGTGGTGGTGGTGGTAGGGAAAACAGTCCTTCTGCCAGGATGGATTGTAGCCTAAAGCCATGAGTCAAATGAACTCTCCTTTCCTTAAGTTTCCTTAAGTTGTCAGATATTGTCATAGCACTGAGAAAGTGGCCTATCCAGGTATCACACTCTTAGGATGTTCAGCCCTTAGAATCATGAGCCTAACACATGCCTACAAATTACTCACTTGGTGCTAGTTATAACAACACAAAATGGAATGCCAATGTGTTGAAATGTTCAACTCCCCAGGGTGATATCAAAGATAACATTTCATTTTTGATACTGATGGAGGAGATACATATTTTTTTCCAAAAATTTGAATTAACTATTAGTAGAGTAAAATCAGAATTAAAAACTTTTAATCACCTGAGAGGGAAAAAAGCAAATATATTTTATAAGAGATCAACATGCAAGAAACAGGAAGAGAGCATAAAACATGATTAAAAATAATAGCAAATATAGTCTGATAATGATTATAAATGGATCCAACTCTTCCACCAAAAGATTATGACTACTCAATAATAAAAGTGTCAAACTTTAAAGCAACTAGGTTCCCCAACTGCCAAGTGGTTAAATGTGTTGTTACCTCTTTAAATGAAGTGATATAAAGTTATTTGTGCTACATTGTTTTTGAGCTATTTTTAAAGAAACATGACACAGCTTTGAAAATGATCGCAAGTTTTCCCCCTTTTATTCTTTCTTTCCTTCTTCCTTCTCTCCTCCTCTTCCTCCTCTTCCTTTTCCTCCTCCTCCTCCTTCTGTTTTTTTCTTCTGAGATCGGATCTCTATCTTTCATAGACTGGTCTTGAACTCAAAATTTCTCTGCCTCAGCTACCTGAGTGCTGTTTATTCATCCTGCCTAGCCAGGTTCTCTCTCTCTCTCTCTCTCTCTCTCTCTCTCTCTCTGTGTGTGTGTGTGTGTGATGGGGTGCACTCACATATGTCAAGGCATGTGTACAGAGGTCAAATGCAAAGGCCAGAGGACAATGCTCAGGAGCTGGTTCTCTCTTTCCTTCATCTGGTTCTGGGAACTGAACTCAAGTCATCAGGCTTGGAAACAAGAGCCTTTATTCATGGAGCCATTTTGCTGGCTCCTTAGGATAGGTCAACTTAAAAAACAAAACATCAAAGGACATATAGAATGTGGTTCTTTTTAAATAAAAATAGGAACAGAGTTATTATCTCTGGGTGGTAGAATCTTAGGGTTTTGTTGTTTGGGTTTTAGTTTTTTGTTTTGTTTTGTTTTTGTATTAAGGATCCAACTCAGGGTCTCACTCATATTAGGTGAATGTCTTACTACTAAGCTACATCTCTAGACTCTGATTCTGTATTTTATTTTTCATACATTTCTCTATTTTCTAGAATTTCTACTCATACAATAGGTTATTCTGGAACATGCAATTACTTATCTGTATAATTACCACAGCAGTGTCCTGTCTGTTTGCTGAACCCAAGAATCTCATTGGAAGATTCTTTTCTATGTGACATTTATCCATATGGCCAAGCCCTTACATTATGTTCTATTCTTTGAGACAGACAGACAGACAGACAGACACACACACAGACAGAGAGAGAGAGAGAGAGAGAGAGAGAGAGAGAGAGACACAGAGAGACACAGAGAGAGACAGAGAGAGCCCAAAGTTAGTACCTTACAGAAAGTCAACTCATGTCCCTGGACTCTTGGTCTCCCTGCACTTATATGCCTTTGTCCTCTGTAAAACCAGAGCAAGTGTGCAAGCGCCCATTAAGCTTATTTCCTTTGTGAGGCATGCCCTTTCTTCCTCTAAGAAGCACATCCAAGATGACCCTGCAACTTGCTGTGGTGGGGACCACTTGAAGATCCACTGTTCTGCTCAACGCAGGTCCCCATCCTGCTCCTTCATTCTCTTTATTCACCCCCTCTCACTTTTACTCTAGAAGTTCCCACTGGGGGTGGAATCAGGCCCCTGTTTTAGAAACAAAGAGCAAGAGGACAGGTGAGGAAAATTGACACCTGTCTTATTCTCCCTGACCATCTGGATCTAAAGCTTCCAGGATTTCTCTTTTAGTCCTTTCTCTATAGCTACCTGGTAACACCCTCCCTTCACCCACTACCCAGTATATAATATCCCTGGCCACCATCCGTGCTTCATAGTGATGACCACGCCTCCTCTCTCTCGCTTAGCTCTGGCCTTGCCCTCAAGAGTAAAAAAGTGAAGATCTTCAGGTTGTGATCCAGGGCCCTTGAGGACATACTGGCTGCTTCTTCACCCCCTTTCACCTCTCCTACCATGCCCTGGTCTCTGCTTCCTGTATCAGTCACCCAGAGTTTCTGGTCATTCTCCTTAAAAGTATGCCCTCTGTGCCTTTTGCACAGTTTATTCTGCTTGGAGTATTTTACCCTTCACTCTATCTGATGTGCTCATTTAACGATGTCATTGCTAGAGGCTTCCTAGACTCTCCCATACATCAAGTCCATTTTCAGTCTTTTTCAGTAAACAGCTCCACCTGCTCTCCTCATAGGATGCTTATGCATTTGCCCCTTCTTGCCCCAGTGTAGTCTTCATTTCTGCTAACTTCCCCATAATATAAGTCCTACCTTGTGGCTGATACTCAGTGAATGTTTATGGAATGACACTGCTTAGAACAAAATATGCAGCAGTGATTACAGGCTGTAAAGAATCACATAGAGAGGTTTTAAAACTCTCTAGGTTCAAATCTAGACCAACTTAGGACTTTTGTGGGCAGGACACTGGGAACACATACATATGTATTTTTTTGTTTTTTACAGTTACTAATGATTCTATCATGAAGGTGAATGGAGGTTTTTCCACCAATACATGGGCTCCGAACCTTTTCCTTTATCCTCTCCACCATGGGTGAGACCCATCACCACAGAGGAGGGATGGCTTAGCCTAGGTGCCTAGGAGGGCTGCATGGGAACTTTTGACTTGGGGAGGGGGAGGTTTCCAGGGAAAAATGAGGAGGTGAAGTACACAGAGTATATGGAGGATTACACATTGTAATGTGTACTCAGAGAAAAGCAGAAAAGGGAAGAGGCTGGAACAAAAGGGATATGGAACCCTTAAAGGAGAGACCAGAAGACACCCAAACTCTTGCCCAGACTCCCTCCAATGTCCATCTGAAGTCCTGACTGAGACTACCACAAGAGGAAGTCTTGCCTTTATACAGAAGCCACAGAGTCCTGTAGAACGAGTCCCATTTGGAAACAGGGGTCGTGACTCCTCCTGAAGTTACCTATGCTTCTCTGGGCATGTTTTCCTTCTGTAACAAACAGGGCCATCCCTAGGAGTGCTGTGAAGACTGACTTGAACATCTGCAGAAAATGCTCTACAGCATGATTGACTGACATGCCATAAGCCCAGTGCAATAGGTTGTCACTAGGACTGATGCTGGAGACACTGGGGAAGAGAAGCTGAGGGTCCTCTTCAGCCCAGACCACAACTTTGGGCTTTGCACATTTTGGAAATTATATGTGCTAATTAGAAGATTAGTGTCTGACCTCTGACCCACCCAGAACTCTAGAAACAGCACAAGACACAGCCCGAATATGCATGCACACACCCTAAGTGAACACTGTAGGGTAATTTCCTGTCCATCCCTGGACACTTTGGTATGCACCATGTCCAGGCTGGGTGCTGGTTTGAGCCATGGTCCCCGCAGTACCTGACTCCAGTGGTGTACAGGCCCTCCCAGAGCAACTGACACAGCTAACAATCCTCACCTCTTTCCAGACTTGCACCCTGGGAGTGTGCGGCATTCTGGAGCCAGCTACAGTGGCAATGTCTATACCAAGAAGGAAAGCAAATGCTATGACTTGGGACCCCTTATGGCAGACCAAGCCCCAGAAGCAGATATAATGGGGACATTTGAGCAACCCCAACCCTTCTTCCATGGTATGGTCTATAGACTGGCAGTATTAGTCTCTACAGACCTGTTTAAAAACTGTCAGATCTCAGGTCTCTGAGGGTAATCCATTCAAGATGTAACATTTTGGGCAATTAGGGTTAGCAGAATTAAGGGGGCTAAAAGAACTCACTTCCTGTTCCAGAGGGAAATGAGGATTTTGAAGAGGAATGGAACACTAACTCTTGAGAATGACATTGCCTTCGGAAGAGTCATATCACTCCAATTTCCTCCTACATCATCTAGAGAATAATCAAGGGAGCAAAAACCTATAATTCGTAACTCATATTTTATTCAATCACACAACTTCTCTGTCTTTCTTCCATGCATTTTACATGCATTTGAATAACATATACACACACACGTGCACACATGTGCACACACACAGGTACACACATGTACACAGACACACATACACACACAAACATACACACATTTATATAAGCTGCTGGTGGGTGTATGTTTTCTCACATTGGTATTCAGCACATTTGTATCCCAGAAGGAATTAACATCTTAGACTTTGGACTGCTGACTTTTTTGAAAAGGGGATTTTGTAAAATTCCTCACCATCCATTTTGGTTTTGTGTTTTGTTTTTGGTGCAGGGGTTGGGGTGGGAGGTAGAGCTATGCAGAGAAGGGTGACACCTGGGACATAATCTTCAGAACTGACCTTCTTTGTTCAGGGCTGGCTGAAGGGAGCCGTCACAGCAGAACCCCTCAGAAAGGACCCTAATCTGTTTGATTCTGGGAGGTATTTTGGCAGTTTATCAACAAGCTCCCTGTTGACTTGCTTGATTACATCTGTATCCTCTAGACTCTAGGGCAGTGGTTCTCAACCTCCCTACTGTTCCTCATGCTGTGGTGACCCCCAACCAAAAAATTATCTTCGTTGCTACTTCATAATTGTAATTTTGCTACTGTTATGAATCATAACATGAATATGTTTGGAGATAGAGGGTTGTTTAAAGGGGTTTCAACCCACAGGTTGAGAATCACTGCTCTAGAGTCTAGAGTTTTTCTCTTGGAGCTCTATGGAAGCTAAGAATGAGTTCAGATCACTTGGGTTTGGGGTAATAATAATTTGTTGTCAGTTGACAACTATGGATCCAGAGTTGGTGGAAGTGCCACCAGCATTCCTCATTGTTGACTCCTCTCTCTCTCTCTCTCTCTCTCTCTCTCTCTCTCTCTCTCTCTCTGTGTGTGTTTGTGTGTGTGTGTGTGCATGAGCACATGTATTAGTGAAGTCTGAAGTTGATGGCGGATGTCTTATTTCTTCAGTCTCCACTTTGTTTACAGAAGTAAGGCCTCTCAATTGAACCCAGAGTTTGATGATGGGCTAATCTACCCTACCCAGCTCACTCTAAGGGTCTTGTCTCTGCTTCCTGAGTGCAGACCCTTATATCTGCCAGATGTTTACCTGGGTTTTGGGTATCCAAACTTTGATCCTCATGAATGCACTGCAAGTGCTTTATCCACTGAGCCATCTTCTCAGCCTGAATTTACAGTTTTTCACTTCGGGTCTTATTTATTCACTCAGTAAATTTTTATGGGGTACTTCCTGTGGCTTCACTGCACTGGAGGATTGGATGAGCAGGGTGAGAGAAAAATTCTAACGCTCCCAGTGTTTATGACCAAGTGCTCATTTGACTTCACGGGTAAGGAGAGTCAGAAAGACCGGTAGGGGAGGGGAGCTTAGGAACTGGGCTGAAGAAGAACTGCATAGAAAAAAGTGGAAATACCAACTAAGAGATGGTCAAATGTCTATAGTGCCAGGACAAACTGTTTAGTTTTTGTTCTGGACACATTTGCAATCAGTCTAACTTGTAAGTACCCCCTTCTCATCTTCTCCACCCTCAGTACCAGCCCCTGTCTGTCCAGCTGAACAACTGTGCCAAGCCCAAGATTTTATTTAGTTTCTTCTTCCAGTTATCTTAAAGGTCTCCTCGTACATATTCAACTTCAAAACCATTTAGCTCCACTGAACACTGTTTAGGTGATGGTGCCATTATAAACAAGGTATTAAGCAGTCATGTGACAGTGTGGTTTACCTGGCCTGGTGGTTGGGAGCTGTGGACCCAGGATAAAGAAGGTATTGAGGCAGATGTCCTAAGCACACAAAGATGTGAAAATCTGCCTCTGACAATTTGTTCTTTCTAAAGCCACACATGAAGCATTCGAAGCTTGTGATAGCAATGCCCTTGACATACAGCACACTTGAATACTTCAAATTAAAATAAACCAGAGAATTAAGAATGCACTGCTTCTTTCCTTAAATCTATAGACTAACCTTCTGTTGAATTGATTTTGATCTGGCTAGAGTGACAGGAGGAGGGAGGGTTAGATTTTCTTAAACAAGTTAAATTTTGTAATACACTAATTTAGTATTTTTCACTGTCCTTACATCGAGAAATAATGTGCTGATTCGCTCTCCCCCCCCCCATACACATGCATATGGTATTAGCTTTCTCCTCTCATGTATACACAAACATGCAGTTAGGTAAACAAGAACTATTGATAACACTTTAAAATATTTTTTTTATTCTCTTTTCTCTGCGTGGTTTTAAGCACAACTGCTTAAAAGTGTCACATAGTTTTGAATCTGACTTCACCTCCCTCCACTTATCATATGATAAATCTATTGAGACAAAATTTTATTAAAATGTTACCTTTATGGCTGCCAAGGACACCATTGGGTGGATGATCCACAACTTACTGAACCAATCTTTTTTTCTGAGAGCTTAGCAAGTTTCTCACATTTTGATCTTATTAAAAGACTGTGGTCATGTTATTTTCTGCTCCTGTTAGTATGCTGCTTTTTCTCTAGATGAGGTTTTAGAAAATGGAATTGAAGAGGGTGGTTTTTATGCTCAGACTTAACTTTCTTCATTCCATACTGACCCCAGAACAGTACTTGGACTTCGGAAGGTCCCAGTCCCAGAGTTCTCAGCTCTTTTCCCAGGTTTAGCAAGTGCAGGGCGAGGTGTCTGTCCCACCCCTCACCCCCAGTGTCTCCCCTAGGTCAGAGGAAACATTTATAAAAACAAAACAGTAGAACCAAGAAACAAATTCTCTGGGCATGGAATTGTTTTTCCCTCCTGTGATTCCAAGCCCAAACCAAGTCTTCACATCTACAAAACCAATCTTTTTTCATTAAGAAAAAAAAAAATAAAAGAAACCGCTCACGATCCTTTTGACTTTTGACTTTCGGTCGGGAACTTAAATTTCGGATCTGCAACTTGCATGACAAGTTCCTGTTAAAACAATTTACTGCTCCCCTTTACACCTCTGTGGAGGGGTAACGCACCTATCCTTCCGGGACGGCAGGTTCCCGGCCGGCTGCTGCCCAGCACCTGCTGGAACCACAGGACTCAGGACCTCGAGGGTCAGTTTCTTAGGGTGAAAGTCCCGAGCCGTGGCGTTCTCTGTCCTAGGGGCCGCCTGCCCTTGAAGCACGTGGGACCAAACACTTTGCTGAGCTGGGGTGCGCGACAGAACGCCACCCGAGCTGAGGCTCGCGGGACCAATCGCCACCGCCACTCGGCGTCCAGGCACCCGACGGGTCCTTCGTGTTCACACTCACCTCCGCCGTACATCTGGCACAGGTAGGGGAAGCGCCATACGTTGCCCAAACCCACGGCGTAGGAGATACAGGCGAACACGAACTGCAGCGGATTGCCCCATTGAGGCCGTGCCTTCTCCATGTCCCGCGCTCGCTCGTCGTCAGGGCCTGGTCTCTGGCCACCGCTCGCCCGCCTTTTAATTGCTAATCTCATTAACGCGCACGAGAGGGGCGAGGCCGGTAAGTGGGGAGCGGTGAGCCCCACCCTGCCTAGCCTCGGCGGGGAAGACGCCCCTCCTTGGCCCGTGTGTGGACTTCAGAGCTCGGGGAAAGGATCACGTTTCCTCAACTTCTTACTGATTAATCGATGGCAATACTATATGCCTGGCACTTCTGTTCAACGGGAAAACACAGCACCCTCACCCTTCCAGGGCTCACATTCAGCTGGCGGGAACTTCTTTTGACCCACTGGGGTAATTTCATTTAATTTATACCACCTAGTTCACCTAAGTCGGTGATGCAGGGGCAATTTAGGTAAAGGAGGGAGGGAGGGAGAGAGGGAGGGAAGAGAGAGGGAGGGAGGGAGGGAGGGAGAGAGGGGGAGAGAGAGAGAGAGAGAGAGAGGGAGGAGGGAGGAGAGAGGAGAGAGGAGAGAGGCTAGATGAGGGTGGGTGTGGAGGTTCAGTGGTAGAGCACTCCCCTAGCCCTTTTGAGGCCCTGAGTTTGATCCTAGCACACATGGGAGACCTAGGGTCTACATCTACCTGCCCTTGCCTGCACCTGTAGTGTGGGCAGTATCAGGTTTTGAACAGCAGCTATGAGGCCAATGGGAGTTAGGATTCTCATTCCCTAGGCTAGGTGGAAACCCAAGATTTCTCATGCTTTTGCCAGTCTGACAAAGTGATATAAATGAACCTGACTCAGTAAAGTTTGGTATGGTGATGTGAGGTGTGTTGTTTGTGTCTATATTCCACTACAAACTAAGCTCTGTGACTTGGCAAGTCATTTAACATCTTTGACCCTGTTTCATCTGTTATAGAAAAAAAATCCTGCCCCCAAAATACCTATCCTGGAACTTTTAACCTTAAAACAGTAAAGAAAGCAAAGTCACAATACAGCAGAAGGAACTCTGAATGCTTTAGAATGAATATATATATAT
>JADRCH010000127.1:345709-428486 GCA_019843965.1 Rhynchomys soricoides | reverse complement strand
CCTCCTCCTCCTCCTCCTCCTCCTCCTCCTCCTCCTCCTCCTCCTCCTCCTCCTTCTCCTCCTTCTTTCCTGCATCCTTCCATGTCTAGTCCCAGTCTTGTTGGTGGACATGTGTTGTCCGGTTTGAACAGAACTAAAGTGAACATTCTAACATGACGGGTGGATGGACTGTTGGGGACTTTGGGACTATGGGCAGCATCAAGGAATATCATTTCTCATTCTCTCTCTCTCTCTCTCTCTCTCTTCTCTCTCTCTCTCTCTCCTTTCTCGAGACAGGGTTTCTCTGTGTAGCCCTGGCTGTCCTGGAACTCACTCTGTAGACCAGGCTGGCCTTGGTCTACAGAAATCCACCTGCCTCTGCCTCCCAAGTGCTGGGATTAAAGGCATGTGCCACCACTGCCTGGCTCTCATTCTCATTAATTCCAGCTGCTCTGCATCTTTACTGTCATTCCACAGTCTGCTTTTTTTAAAAAAAACAAAACAAAACAAAACAACCCCAAGCATTTATTGGGACCAGGTGCCACAGCATGATTGGAGGTCAGAGGTCAGAGCAAGTGATCTTACCATCTCGCTGGCACTGCCATTCTGTTTTAAAAGATCTATCTAGATTTGTGACTGTGTGCTGATGGTTCAGTTTGCATCTTGACTTCCCTGACAACTGACAAGTTGGCTCGGCTACCCTTCCATATGCTCACTGGACCATCGAAAGAGCCTCTTTTCTGAATCCCAGGTTTCTTTTTCTACTGATTTGCATTTGTATCCCTGCTCTGGCTATGGGCCCTTTGTCTGCTTTATATACCAAATGTTTCACATCCTAAGCATCTTCTAATGAAGAGAATTCTTCAAGAAAGTAGAGTCTGGGCAGGAGATGTATGTAGTCTAATGGACAGAGCACTTGCCTAACACACGAGGCCCTGTGCTCTATTTCTAGCTTTCCATAAACTGGTTATGTATGGTGGTGTGTATCTGTAATCCTAGCACTTGGGAGGCAGAGGCAGGGGGATCAAAAGTTCAAGGTAATCCCCAGCTACATAGGAAGTTCAAGGGCAGCCTGCTCTAGAAGACCATATTTCAAACAAAACAAACAAAAAAACCCAAAGAAACAAAACAAAACAAACAACCCAAGTAGGCTGGAGGATCAGAGTTCAGTTTCTAGCACTTACATGATTAGCTCACCACACCTGTAACTCCAGCTCTAGGAGATCTGATGCCCTCTTTTGGTTTTGAAGGGCGCCTATATTCATATCTCTCTCTCTCTCTCTCTCTCTCTCTCTCTCTCTCTCTCTCTTTCTCTCTCTGTGTGTATGCGACTCTATCATCCTTTTTTCTTTTTTAAAAAGTTCTCTTCATGGTCTTTTTGTTTTTTTCTTGTCTTATTTTAAACAACCTTCTCCTGCCAGTAGTGGTGGCCTTTAATCCTAGCATTTGAGGGGCAGGAGAATCTCTGTAAGTTCAAGGCCAGCCTGGTTTGCATACTTGAGTCCAGGACAGCCAGGACTACATAGAGGACAAAACAAACAAAACAAATAAAAAAAAAAAACCCAAACAAACCCCCCAAACCAGCAATAACAACAAAAGCCCAGCCTCTTCTTTATTGACTCCAAGGTCATGAAGGTATATTTGAGCATTCAGTTCCTTAGCAATGCAAGTCTCAGCAATGAACAGATAGTTACTGCCTCCTGAGACCCTTTCACTGATCCTGGGTCTCACTGATTCTGCTAGGCTAGATGCTCAATGCACTCAGGACCCTCCTGTCTCTGCATTCCCCTTCCCCTCAGTATTTAGAGAAATAGTCATGTGCCACTGTCCCTGGCTTTTTATGTGGAGGTTGGAGATTGAAACTCAGATCTTCATGCCTATAGGCAGACCTTTTATCAAATGAGCCATCCTACCTTCCCCAGCAGTCTTGGTGTAAGTCTGCATATAAGCATGGTGGGAAATAGTTTGAACAATAGTTTGCTGCCTCCAGCTATGTACTTAGATGTTTTTGGTATCATAAGTTAACTTTTCTACAGGGTTCTTGGCTACACAGTGACATTTGGAAACTGGGCACCTCAGAAAAATACTCAGAACAGTTACCAGCCACCAGAAATATGAGTTGACATGGAGAATTTTTTGATTCTATTAAGGCAATGATTTTTTATTCCCTACTCCAGGAACCAGACCAGTCTCTGGTCTTACCTGCCTTGTGGAGGGTCAGTGTGTGAGAATCCCTGTCTCTGGCTCTGTTCTTCTCTGTGGTGTGTGTAGCATAAAGAATCATTCAGGCCAAGTAAATGCAAAGAGTCAGTTCACCACGTCATCCTATAACTCTAATCTGACACTGATCCATTGAATGACAGGCTGCTATAGTTACAAAGACCGTGGTGGTGGGGACTTCCACATGGAGAGAGTAATGCAGTGTGGACAGTAATCGTAGACTAACACATGTTTATGCACTTTCTGCAGAAAAAAATCTCTCATCTGTTTATTAATTTCTGAGGTATAAATACCTCAACTCTAGGCCATTTTGAGCTTCCAGTGTGTTATCACTGAGGTTGGCATTCTCACCATGCATGTAGAATGATCTAGGTAGCCTAAAGAGCTTAGCTAATAGTAAAGAGCAAAACATAATTGGAAATTATTTTAAGTATTAATTCTATTTAGACAATTTATACAATCACTTAGTCCTGAATAATAAATGTATTTAATAAAACAAGTTCTCAAAATTTCTATACATCCCCCATGTACAGAGGATTGGGCAGTAGAACAAGCTCAGCTATTTGAGGTGTTTCTCTTTGGGGTGTTTGGAGCCCCAGAAGCAGTTTTCAAACAGGTTTTAGTGCTCAGGGGAGCCTACTCTGGTTTATGGAAGAACCCTTTCTTCAGATTGTACCTTTACAATCAGGACACAAAGGCCTGCAGTCCCTGTTATCCATGTTATGGAAGAAAAGAAGAGGGGACATAGCCTGAATGAGTACATGGGCATGGGCCACTAAGTGTGTCCCAGAATTCTATATTCTTGCCCGATCATGATGGTGACATAGCTTTCAATCATTTGCTCATCCTGGTGATTTCCATTGTTACCTAACTACCATCTAGAGCTTTCAGTTCCCCACAAGATAAAGTCCAAACTCCTTAGCTTTGTTTGCAAAGCTTTCAGGGATTTTATAATTGAGTTCTGAGGAATTTGACCTTGCATATCTGGATTCTAGAAAACAGTTTAACTCTTAAGTATAAAAATAAACAGCATTTTGCTGCAGGTGGAAAATCTTCCTTCAGAGAATGAATAGGACATAATATCAGCCACAGTCCAGAAGGGGTGCATACAATGCACTTTTCAGAACAAATGCAGCTCTGCAGGGCTTGGGGCAGCAAGAGCTGGCTTAGTGGTTAAGTGCACACGTTACTAGTGCAGAGGGCCTGGGTCAATTCCAAGCACCCATATATGGTGGTTCACAACTGTCTGTAATTCCTTTAACGGGGGATCTGACACTCTTCTGAATTCCGAGGGCTCCTACCATTCAGGAACATACACATACATCTTAAATATTTTTTAAAAGTAAAAATTGAAGCTTTATGTATTCACTACCATGCATATGAAGCTAGCGGTTTTTATATGTATTTTAAGATAAACACTAACAATTTTAAATAGGTTCTCCTCCTTCTGTAATTCCAGGGACAGATGTCTCATACCAGGTACCTTTTTCAGAAACTGCCCACAGAGCCCTAGAGTCTCCAGGATTTTGATATTGTGCCCAGAAGTAGCCCGCTACTGTAACTTGCGTACATTGCATTTCTATAGGGTATTTAATTTGCCAAGTGTTAAGGTCTCCACTACCAGAAACTTGCAGTTAGGCCTATTTTTGTAAAGAGAGAAACGGGAATTTGCTGTCCATTATGACAATCAACATCTATGGCTGGTGGCTTCTGTGTGGGGACTAGACGGACACAGAACATGCTCATGATTATACAACTTCCACTAGGCAGTCCTGACTTGGAAGTTCAATGATAATACCTGCTATGAAGCCTCCTTCTCTCTGCTTAGCCTGTAGGCATCTGTGTGGAACAGAGTAGTATATTGTATGCTGCACTGTTTTCCTCAGGAGAGGTTGTGACTTTCTTCTTACCTCTCTTCCCTCTTTGGGTGCTGACCAGGGGATCTCAGGTTTCTCCAACGCTTTGTGTCTAAGGTGACTCAATCCTTTGAGGCAACTCTAACTGCAGGATGGGAAATTCCTGTGCTCTCATCCAGACCTGGGGCCCTGTTCTTTCTGCCTTTCTATATCATGGACTCCAGATTCTGCTCTGTCTCACCAACCCCTGACTCTGGCCCTCCCTACTTTTCTAAAGTTTTCCTTTCTGCCTGGACATCACAGGTGGTGAATCTGGTCACACATCTTGCTCCCACCCACATTTCCCCCATCCCTTCTGTTTTTTTTTTTTTTTTTTTTAATTCCTGTGCAATCTAAACCCCAAGAGTTCTGAACCCTTGGCTGCTGTTAGGAGCTTCTGGAAAAGTTTCTCCAGGCTGTAGCTGCATATGTGGCAAGCACAGGTGTAAGATGTCAGTAGGGCCTTGCTCCTTTATTAATCATCTCTGGTTGAATTGTTGACATGTGGCCCTGGGTCATGTCTTCTCTATGTGCCTCAGTCCTTTCTTCTCACATCTTTTACCCCACTGATGACTTAACAAAGGTCCTAATAATTCCATAGATAGCTGGGGGCGGGGGGGTTCAAATATTAAATTCACTTCCTTCCTGGTTATCTTCAGCATGGGTTCTCACTCCTTGGGCTTCAGCAACTAACAGTCACCTCTCTTCTGGCATTACTTCCCTTTCTCTGCTTACAAATATTCTTAAGGTCCACTAACATTTAAAACCTTTTAGGCCTGCCAGTTACCAATTCTTTATTTAAACGTGTGGCCTACATTTGCTGCCTCTGTTCATCACTCCACGTATGCCCTTACCTTTGACAAAGGAGTAGAGTGGCAGTAGCACCTGGGTTAAAATTACAAGGATATATACCCAGAAACATAGCATAGCCTTGTTTTCCTTCTGTTATTTGGGAAGGGTAGGGGAACACCTTTCTTCCTGGCTAAGCTTCCTCTCATACCAGGACTTCAATGTACCCTCAACTTCTTTTGACTCCTCATATACCCACCCTGACACTATTCTCATGCACCCAGACTAGTAGACTAGGTGTACACTAATTTCTAAATAGAGGTGAGATGTCTTAACCTAGGAACGATTTCTTTTGTCTCAGAAGGGGTTGCCAGAACTGCTTTCTGTCCTTATTCCTTTGGGATACCCATGTTCTCCCTGAAAGTGACCCCTCTAGTGACCTTTCCCTACTTTACTATGTATTCAGTTGGGCACAAATCCCTGAAAACATGCTTATGTTCAAACTTCATATTATGGGAAAATCTAGTGGGTTTTCTTTGGCATCTGACTTCTGCCTCACAATTAAATTGGTATTATAGATATAGGGGTTTTTGTCAGTCTGAAATAATACTTATATGATTATAAACTATTTGTATACTTTGCTGTTGATATATATCTGGGATATTTACAGTTTTGTGCTGTTATGAAGAATGATACTAGCTATCTTGTGGTACTTGTGTTCTGGTAGATACATATTAGCACAAGTATTTCCATGGGCAGAAATGAAACATACCAAAATATCTTACAAATAATCCATGTAGTAGTTATAAAAACTCACATATATGAATGTACATGTACATAGGTAAACATGAATTTATGTATATGTGTTTGTACAGCAGTACTCCCACATTTACCTTACAGTGGAAGCTGTTCATTTTGTTACATAGTCTGGTAAAGGAATAACATTGTTAAAAATTCATTACCAGGAGCCGGGCAGTGGTGGTGCACGCCTTTAATTCCAGCACTCGGGAGGCAGAGACAGGCAGATTTCTGAGTTCAAGGCCAGCCTGGTCTACAGAGTGAGTTCTAGGACAGCCAGGGCTACACAGAGAAACTCTGTCTCGAAAAACCAAAAAAAAAAAAAAAAAAAAAAAAAAAATTCATTACCAGTACAAAATACAAAGAAAGGCTGAATGTGATGGAATGCCTATACTATAATCTCAGCATTCAGTAAGGAATAAGGATCATTCCAAGTTTGAGGACGGATTAGGATTTGATTGTTTCATTGTAAGATCATTTTGTTCTTTCTAGATTTTCCTCTGGTTACTTGCAGAGAATTGCTTAGCTTAATCTTTATATGCATACATATTTGAACACACAGTGATAGGATAGATAGAATTCATTTATAAATAGCTGTATGTTATTGATGGAATTTTGGGGAAAATGCATATTTTTTGAAAAGTATATAACTTTTCTCGAAAGGTCTACATTTTGCACTTTTCAAATGGAGGTCAGTATTGACTCTTCACTGAACACTTACTTCCAAACAGTTTAGATTATGTAACAAATTTAACAAGAGGCAGACAGCCCCCAGGACAGCAAAAAATTGCTGGCCAGAACTGAAGACAAAGTAGTGATGACAGAACTGGGTCTGGGATGACAGCTAAGGCTCTGGTTGTTTCCTGCCCTGTTTCTGCTGTGTGATTGACAAAGATGAGAAAAGAAAATCAAACAAGTATAAGGTTTGGAAGCAAAGAGGCTTTAATCTTAAAAAACAAACAACTGGGGAAATGTTATAATAAATGTCAATTTTTATTAACATAATGCAAGAAATTCAGGGCTTCTGACAACTAAGATAGATTCAGCACAGTGTGTCCCTTTGTCCACATACTCATCTCCAAAGGACAGCTGGGTCAAGAGCACAAGCAACCTGGATGGTTTTCTGTGAACTGATGCTTGTGGAATCTGAAATAGTTAGGTGGTGTACACAACACAAAGTGGACATTGTTTTCTCAGAAAGGCCCAAATGGAACAAATACATTTTTCAGGTCAGTTCAAACAGATGCAGAAATAAGCTTATTTAGAAAACACTCTGGCTTCTCACCATGACCACTCAGCTGATCATGGTAGGTTAAGCAAGACCCAGCCACGTGTTATGGAAACAGAGGACCCAGAGAACAGTGGTGACGCCTTAGAGATTTTGTTAGTCTTGGCTAAATTTACTCCTTCACCTCAAATATTTTTGATGGGAACAAGAATCAAGACTCACTAGAAGGCATAATCTGGTGGGGAAAACAGCTGGAACACCGTGGAAACATTTTCCAGGGTCAAAATGTGGCTGGGGCCATGCTGTCTCCACTAGTGACCCCTAAGGAATCTCATTGTGTCCTGCTGGGCTGTTTTGTGTTTGTTCTCTCATCTCACAACAGCAGAAGTTCTGTGAGTCCCACACTGCCAGGAAATACATATGCTTTGTTTCACAAGCTCAAGGTTCAAAGTATACTCAATTTCTTTCACCTCTGGATCCGCAAAATGTGGTCTGTTAGGGTATCATGGTGAACTTGTGAGACACGCAGACTCCCAGACCCACCTTAACGAATCCCAGGAGTTTTGTAGACATGTTGATATCTTAAAAACATACTAGGTTAAACTTTATTATTTTTTTGAGATTACAATATAATTACATAATTTTCACCTTTCCTTTCCTCCCTTCGAGCCCTCAAATGTACCCCTCCTTGCTCTTTCAGATTCACAGCCTTTTCATTGTTAAACACACGTGTGCATGTGTACACATACACAAAAAATATGCACATACATATACATTCTTAAATATAGCCTTAGTCTGTATAATGTTACTTGTAGTATGTTGTCAAGGCTGACCATTTAGTACTGGATAACAAACTGGTGTGCTTGTCCCTGAGGAAGACTCTTGTTTCCACTCTTAGTATTTTTGTCTATGATTGTGCAGGGTTGAAGCCTCTTTGACAAGGGTGAGAATTACACTTACATGTGAGTATATGGAAAAATATTTATAATGTAGTTAAGGATTATGTTGTTTTAGTAAAGTGGTGGTTGTAGGTTATTTTCCAGGATCCACGACTTCACTACCCTTGGGTAGTTGGCTAGGTTTCTAGAACCAGGCATGCTTGCTCTTTTATTGAGTAGGTCTTAAGTCCAATTGCAGAGCTTTTGGTTGTGTGCCAAGATACGTGTGCTGCTTCTGCACCCTCAGGTGATTGTGTGATGCTGGCCATTTTTGTGGAGCACAGGCATCATAGCTGGGCATATTGGATTTTATACTTGACTGCACATCAGAATCATTTGTGAGACTTTGGAAAAATAAAAGCAAGCCAGGTGTGATGGTACACTGGTGATCCCAGCACTCAGGAAGCTGAGGTAGGAAAATCAAGAGTTCATGTCCAAATTGGGTTAAATAGCAAAGTCTTGTCTAAAAATAACAATATTAAAAAAATAACCTCAACATTCCAAATCCACAGATGCTTGTCTCAAGGGGAAAATGTGGTTGGTAGGGTTGTCTGGAGTACCTGGCATCTAAAGCTTGTCATGGCAACTGGTATATACTGCCCGTTTCAGGGAGCCAGAGTTCTATCAGTGTTTCCTTGCTGAACCCCTCCTCCGTTTTCCATTTTCCCCAATGCCATCATTGCCATCATTTATTGTCAACTTCTGATTTTTCTACTTTTAAATTTTCTTCTGTGGCTGGGTGGTGGTGGCAAACACCTTTAATCCCAGCACTTGGGAGGCAGAGACAGGTGGTCTCTGAGTTTGCACCCATCTTGGTCTTCAGAGTGAGTGTCAGGGCAGCCAGGGCTACATAAAGAAACCCTATCTCAAAAAAAAAAAAAAATTTTTTTTTTCCTGTAAAATAAGTTCAGATCAAGTAATAGGGGTGGGGGAAAGGGGGATTACATATCCCAGGAGTGCAGTGAGAACTCTGGCTTCTTAAAAAACTCAGTTATATCATGTGAAATTATATATCTATTTTAATCCCAGGTGTGGGACAAGAGGCTGCTTCATAGCAGGTGATTTTGATTTCCCTCATGCACTAGCAGGGGCATGATTTTTGCCAGCTGCAGATGGGGACTCTGGAGAGGGGATAAATGAGAGAGTACTGAGAGGGAATGATGGCTGCTGCCCCGGCCTGTTGCTGAGCTTGCCGTTGTGTTTGTTATTGCTGGACTGCTGGATGTTCTGACAATGAAGACTGGACTTGCTTCAAGGAACCTAACACCCCTAATCATCAGGAAGTAGCCTATAGAGGTCTATATCCCCTTTTCCCTCTAACCTTCATTGTCTCCTACCTAGTGTTAGGGAGTTGGAAGGGATTAGGGTGGAATCTAATAAAATAGCCAAAGCAAAAACCAAAAAATAACACCAGCACAGGAGTGCTGGGAATATGTGCACCATCACTCCCAGGTATGTTGAAGATAATTTTGCTACATATGCATATGCCACACAAATTTCTTCTCATGCATCCAAGGAGTCCAAACCTTTCCCTGCCTCCTGAGATGTCACATCACCTGGAAATAACTCAAGAACTATCTAAGAGCATTTTTGATAAGTCCACTTCCTGAAGTATTACAAGGACTGGCGCTTTTCTACAATTTCTGATTTTTATGTCCATTTCTTAATATATAACCTACCCTGTAGCATAATTTTTGTTGATATCTGTTTTGTTTTCCTTTATGCAGTATGTTTGTGTTGTGCCTAACAAAGCAAGTGTCCACATAGTTACCATTCAAGTGACAAAATACAAAAGCTCCAGAGTTGAAGAGTACAACTCTATTTCTTCTGCTTTCCTCCCATCCTTTAGAGACAATCTAAATTTTCAAAGTAAAGATTTTATAATTTATAACAATAAAATACTCTTCATGATTCTATTATTCTGTTGTGGTTTGAATGTGAATGTCCCCCCAAAGATTCATGTGTTTGAACAGTTGGTCCTCAGTACTGCTGTTTTGGAAGGCTGTTGAACCTTTAGGAAATGGAGTCTTTTTGGAGGAAGAGGACCAAAAAGGAAGACTCCTCCTTTTTGGAGGAGTCTGACCTTTGGAGGTCAGACTTCAAAGTTTTATTCTCTGGCCCCACTTGCTATTCTCTGCTTCCTGACTACAGAGGAAATGAGAAGGCTTCACACTGCTGTCGGTAGGCCTTTCTCACCAAGACAGACTATACCCCAAATAAGCCCTTTCCCTTAAGTGCTTTTGGTTTTGTTTTGCTTTTTTGTCAGGTATTTGGTCATAGGAACAAGGCAAGGAACTTCCACACCTTCTTACATATTCTGAAAGAGACATTCTTTTGATTTGCATAGATTTAACTTTTTAGTGACATCATCTTTTTTTCATGTTTTCCTTTCTTTACTGTCCAAACATGCTGTGTGTAGCTATATCCTGTGCAGTTTCATTACTCTGGATATAGCATTTGGGGATTTTTTTAAAAAGTCAGTTTTAAAACCCGTTGGGCTTTGAGATATGGGACAGTATAAGGCTGGCTGATTTTCATAACATACCAATTCTGTGCTTAAGAAAAAGGTGGGACGCAGTGTGAAGAGGGATATGCAAGCTGCATTCACTGGGTCAGCATGTTACTTCAATCCCTGCTTATGTTCCACTCTCTGAGTCTTTTGTTAGCTTGATCTATCAGTCACAGAGCAAACTGTAATATCATCTATGATGACTGTGGACTTCTTTCAGTTGTGTCAACTGTTATTCTATAGAACTTGATGCTATAAAGGCCAATCAAATTACATAATCCTGCAGAGTGCTGTTTTCAACCTGCACAGACATATCATCTAACAGTCACATCACCTGTAAACACTGTCCATTTTGTTTTCTAGCCTTCTGCTTTGGTTTAGACCTCCAGCAAAATGTTGATGTGATTTGAGGATAACAGAACTCACTGTGTTCTGGAGATTAAAGGGTAAGCATGTGACATACCTCTGTTAATCATGATGTTGAAGCTTATCAAATTAAGTCAAAAATCTTTGGTCCTAAACCTCTGAGTAGTTTCCCCATTTCAGGCCAAAAGACAACATACTTGCAGTGACCTATGAGGACCATGTGACCTGACCCCTCATTGTTTTTGTGACCAACTTTCCCACTATTTTTTTCTGTTTAAGGCTCTAGGCACAGCATGCCACCTGCTGTTCCATCAGTGCTTCATCTCTACACTACAGTGTTCTCCCCACAGACACCCCATGGTTAGCTCCCTTACTTCCTTCACGTCTTTGTTTAGAAAGCTACATTCTCATCATGTCCCTAGTGGCAGCCCTGTCTCTCTTCTTAATACTTCTAGTTATTCAGGCCAACTCTCACCGGCAAAGGATGATAGCAAAACTAGTATGGTCTCAAGCAATGCCCTGCCTCACATGCCTAACTTAAATGGCACCTTGTAGTCCTCTTTTTGACCTATCTGACCCAGACAAATCTCTCCTTAATGATGTACTTTGCTGAGCCTGCCTCTAAGAACACTCTAGGTCTCCCTGTGGCCTTACAGGCTTCTGCTAAGGATACAGGCTTAGTATCCTTGTTGATTCTTTTCTCTCAGATTTCGTGGTGATAGGGCATCCCGTACTCTCATCTATACTTACTTCCTTGGTAGAATTCCCTCTGCCATGCCTTAAAATTTCTTCCACCGATACTCTTATTGCTTCATTACTAATCCAGACCAATCTGCTGAGGCTGGGACTTGAATGTCTACCCCTTTGTTCATAGCCCTATTGGGCATCTATATAAAACAGAAGCCTGGTTTTGTCTTCTTTTCACCTATATGCCCTAATCCCTGCTTCTAATACAGCTGATACTGAGCCTTACCAGCAGTGGTCAGCTGCAAACATCTGGAGTCAACCCTTGAGTTCTCTTGTTCATCGTCTGTGAATCAGGGCTAATATGTTATTAAAGTTTTACATCCAAAACATATCCGGAACCAAGCCCTCTTCTAGCACTAGCAACTTGGGAAGACTTTGAGCAATATCCACTCATGTTGAATAGTCACATGTGTTGTGACTGAGCAATGACACCACACTTTATGTTTATATACTTCTTTGTACTAGCCCAAACTGGAAATGTGCATCAGTAGTAAAATAGATGACTAAACAATAGCCTATTCACAAAAGGCAATACTATACAGCAATGAGAACAAGCACATGATTGCTATTTGTAATAACAGAGATGAAATTTCTGAACTCTCACCCCAGTGGTGGATGGAACAGGACACAGTGGAGTATACAGGGTGTATATTTCCATGACATGGTTAAACAACAGCGTCAACAGCAAAGCCAGGTAGCCCAGATGAACCGTGGTACTAGAAGTGAGGGGAGTGGTGCTTTTGGAGGACCAAAGTACCCGAGAGAGGCCAGCAGGTCTCTGTGGGTGCAGATAATAGCAATTCTTCAGCTGGGCTCTAGAAGAATCCTGTGCAGAATTCTCTGAACTATATGCTTATGGTGTGTATACTCAGAAGTCTGCCGAGTCTCAACCACTTTTACCACCTGCATACGTCTAGTCTAACTTGCCACTCTCCCTATATTACCCTGCTCCCAAACGGCTCGAAATGGGCTCTTTTACTGTTATTCTATGGTTCACAACCTTGCGAAAGCTTTCCATGTTCTTAATGATATATTCCTGAGTCCTTAGAGCTGGAGAAATGACTCAGTAGTTAGAATACTTGTTGCTCTTGCAGAGACCTAGGTTTTGTTCCTAGCACCCAAATGGCAGCTCACAGCTGTCTGGAACTTGAATTCCAGATGATCTTCTGGCTCCTGAGACCACCAGGCATGCATGTGGTATGCAAAAACATGCAGGCAAAACACTCATACATATAAAATAAATAATAAATAACACTTTAAAATTTAAATTCCAGCAACTGGGTGACAGAGGCAAGTGGATCTTTGAGTTTAAGGCCAGCCTGGTGAACAAACCAGGTTCCAGGACAGCAGGGGCTACACAGTGAGACCCTGTTTCAAACGAATCAAACATCAATCTTGAATCTTGAATTCTTACAATATTCCACTGGAAGGCTTCAGCAACATGATTCCTCATTGCCTTTTAATGTACCAATCATTCCCAGGCAATGCCTGTGACTTGCTCTTCTCTTGACTTCAGATCTTTCAGCAGCCGACTTCTCATACTGCTTTTACTGGAGTTGCATCTACAGTCCTCCAGCACCCTTGCCTTTAATTATTCTACTTTTCTGTTATCACTGTTTAACATTTGGTGAGTTTCTATAGTAGCCTCTATAACATTATCTATATAGAACCTAGAACCTAAAGGGCTTTTTCCAGATGTAATTAAGGGTCTCAAGGTAAGACCCTTACTGAATTAGTGTGGACACTAAATCCGTTACAAGTGCCCTTCAAAAAGAAGACACAGAACAGAAGGTGATGTGAGGGTAGAGCAAAGCTCAAAATGGTGTGTTTATAAGTCACCGAACAGAAGGGTATTCAGCAACCACCAGAAGCCCCAGAAAAGACATGAGACATCTCCCTCACAGCATCCAGCAAGAACCAACTTACCACATCTTGACTTAGGGTTTTGCTTCTATAACTAAGAAAAAACACATTTCTGTTATCTTAAGCCATTACTTGTGCAATTTGTTAGAGCAGCCATAAGGAACTAATGCATATAATTATATAATTTAGTTACTACTATTTGCTTGTTAGATCCTCTTTTAACTCCATGAAGGCACACTTTATTTTGCTCATGCTATATCTCAAATGACATACAACAGGTACTCAAACAAAAAAATATTGATTTTGTGTACGAAATTTAGTAAATATTATTGAAAATACTCTTGAGAATTGGTTGAATAAACAGACTATGATAGACGAGATACTGGGGAACTTCTCAACAATAGAAGGAATATTATTTCTCGTATCCACACAGACGAGGACAGATCTTAAATATTAAATACACTTTGTTGAGTGAAAGAAGCTACAGTTAACAATTATTCCATCATATGAGTTTTTTTAAAAGGTACGTTAAGATATTAACAGAAAAAGCAGATCAGTAGCTCAGGTACCACATCAAGGAGAGTGATACAAGGAGCTAAGGAGGATAAAATATCCTGTTTCTCAATTGTGGTAGTGGTCACGTGGAGAGTCACATTTACCAAAACTCATCAGATATTCTCTTAAAATGGATACATATTATTTAAAAGATCTGATAGAATAAAGCAATTAAAAATTTAGGAAAATGTAATAATTATCTAAAGCAAATACTATGGACCCTAGAGTAACCCTAAAATGTTATTTTGAGGTCCAAAACTATGTGTTAAGAACATGCAGCACAAGGAAAAGATGTAAAACCAAAACAGCAGATAGTTGCTAACTATAAAGAACTTTATACAAGACAACACTGATAACTGAATCCACACTGTAGACCTCAAAGACACTCCTCCATTGCTATAGAGCCCTAGGACAAACAGCAGCAACCCCAGTCCATGCAAGACCTCTGCTGGGTTGATGGGAGATGTCCTAAGAGATACAGACAGTTGTTCATATCCCCCTACCTCACTCCCACTCTTTCCTCTCTACTGTCCTTTTCTTCAAAATGAGCTTACTTCAGATCACTGCTCTTATAAATGCTGGTTGAAGTATTTAAAGCTTTCACTGAATATGACCAGAGATCAAGCTTTTTTGTTGTTGTTTTTTAAAAGTTAATCATTTATGGTCTTAGAAACATTGTTGGCAGCTTTCAAGTAACAGATGTTTACCAAGGAAGGAAAATTTCGGACCAGCTTTGACATGAATATTGTAAAGTGTTAGACCCAGCAATATATAACATCAAACATCATAACTGAGGTCAGAATCAGGGGTCAACAGGCTGGGGCACATATACACTGTGCATCACCTGTGAGCTTCAGCTTTGGTGATGGAACCTATGGAGCAGCTTGAGGGCATTCGGAAGGGAAGACTCTCACTCAGGTGCAACAGAATTGTTATAGACCTTGGGAAGACAACACACACTACATCTGAGAGCAACCTTTTTATATTTCAGATGACTACTGCTGGGTACAGTCTCCCTTTCCTTTCTTCCCAAAGGGAGCATTAACTTGGGTAGGCATTTTCTTCAGCTGCACAGTTCTCAAAGTGCACATGGCAGAAGACTGGCTGTCAATTGCTATTGTAGCAGTTGCAGGTTGTAATCCTTGGTTCCTGATGTTACTGCATATACAGCAGCAGTCAAAGTGAGATCAAGGTCAGACTAAGACAGATGGTAAAAGATGCGATGAGCTATTTTTAGATTCAGGCAGTTTATTACTTACATCAATAACAAAAGAGAGTAAGCCAAAGGTGCCAGCTTCTTGGGTCTTTTCTCCACATAACCAAAGGGAAAACAGTTCATCGAAACAGGCAGGATAACAGCAACGATAATTGTGAGATACTATATTATTGAAAAGCCAAGTCTAGACCTCCTAATAAGTATTTTATATTTTATATGTCAATCTATTCTGAGCTCACTGGAAGCCTCCCAAGGGAGAAGGATGTGAGTGGGAGATGGCTTCAGATAGCTTCCCATACTCTTATGCTCTGGGAGAATCAGAAGGCATCCTGCCAAATCTAAGATTAGCATCAATTTAACACTTGCCTGAAAGGCCTACTAGTAGGCAGAGCCACTCTCCTATAGCACCCCCCTACTGCTATGGCCAAGGGCAGTACTATTAACAACTGAGGGTAGTTTAACATTTAAAAAAGTAAAATGCGCCCAGGAAATGAAGGCATTAAGCAAAACTTCAAAACCAGCCTGGGCTATATAGTATGACTCTGTCTTTTAAACAAACAAACAAAAAACCCCACAAAACTTAAAAGTTAGATAATGTAATTTACAACATTAACATAAAAAGAAAAATGGATTATCATAATAACTGATATAGAATATTGAGCATATAATTCTTATTAAAATTTTAGAGCATTTCTCACAAGACTGTGAAAAAAGCAAGAATGTCTTCTACAATAGTTAACTAGGAATCCTAACAAGTGCAATACAGCGAGAGAAGGAAATAAAGCACATATAGCATCTATTTATTCCAAATCTGTTACCTACCTACTTCCAGTATTTAAAACAAAGCTGAGATGGACGACTGATAATTTCATGTAATGCAATCTTGGAAGTCTTGAGGCTACCAAGATGCAGCAAATCCTATATGTTTCACTCTTAGGAAGAGTCCCTTAAGCTCTCATTCTGGATGTACAGTAATCCTAATAAGCTTGTTTGTTTTCCAAGGCCACATTAGAAATGAAAACAGATACTGATACATTTCCTTTCCTTCTTTCCTTCTTTTCTTTCTTTCTTTTGATTTTATTTATTTATTTTATTTGTAGGAGTGTTTTGCATGCATGTACACCTTAGCACCACATGAGTGCTTAGTGCTTGTTGAAGTCAGAGGAGAGTGTCAGATCCTTTGGGACTAGAGTTTCAGATGGTTGTGAACCATCAAGTAGGAGCTGGGAATTAGGTTTCAACTCTATGGGTTCTCTGTAAGATAACTAAACTAAGTACTTTTAACTAGTGAGCCATCTCTTCAGCTCTGACTATATTTTCGTTAATTCACATAAACAGGTGATTTTATGGTATCTTTAATGGTTGACCTAATGGCAATAGGAAAGATGCTATGATTTCCCTTCAGGAAATAGTTAACGTTTTTTGTTTGTTTGTTTGTTTGTTTGTTTTGATGGTGGTTTGACTTGCTGAGATAGAATTATCTCAAAGATTTGCTTACATGGGATAAATCATGTCTTGAATTTCTAATGGCAAAGCTTAGAATACAGGCACTTATGCATAAGCAGAGGGTAAACAATACCAAACTTTTATAATCTAATATATTAAAAATGCAAGCACTTAAAATATAAAATATATAGGAATCTCATTCAGTTTATCAAAGTGGAAATAATTGATAATACAGGCTTTATCAAATATGATTACACATTTAAGAGAGCAAAATATTCTTTATAATCAGATTTATAAGACATAAGCAAATGATTATATATTCAACACAGAAAGATATACATGTAAGATGAGAATAACCATTTAAATTGAAGATATTAATAACAAAATTGAAGACATTAATAACAAAACCCTATGCATTTTATTTTTGTGAACAAAATGTCTCAACCATAATTTCAAAGGCTTCAATTTAAAGTTAAATCAAAGCTGCATCTTATTCAGTTTTGTTTTTATTTTATTGTGTGGGTTCTGATCCCAGAGCCCTGTGCATAGTAAGTTAAGTGCTGTACCCTGGCCAGGAGCTTCATTAAGCAGACTGTCCACAGTTACCTGTACCCTGTCAGCTCACTTAAGACTCAAACTAGTTTCCTAGAGAGCCAAAATATATAGACTAAACAGGCCTTTTCAGTTAAATGATTCAGTAAATCTTAAAACTGGGAAACCAAGTGAAATAAACATTTAAAGATACAATTTGCTGAGGTTTGAGTTTAAAAGCAAAACAGAACAGTGAAAAAAGCAGAACCAGTCAGTACTGTAAGAGACAGGCGCACAGTAATTATGCAGTAAATGCTGTAAAGACCAGGCGTCACAATGAGTATGCAACCCATTTGTTTATCTTACTGCTTAACAGTTAAGGTTTCAGAAATACTTTTGAATTTATTACTCAACAAGTAGAACACACTACAGAGAATATTTCAAAGCCACCACTAACCAAACAAATACAAACTCTACCCAGCAATGTGTCTTACCAAAGTCTTTTCTTCCTGGAATGCAGCTGAGAAAGGTGGAGGGAGAATACAACTAAACTGTTTCTCAAAGACACATTTCCATTTAGTTACAAGGTTTGGTTTCTGACTTATTCAGAACATCCTGGTCCACAAATGGAATTTTAGAGGGGGAATTATGTTGTGCTAAAGACACACAGGGTAAAACTACATCCTCAATGAAAGCCCCACATGAAACCGATGAGCGGTCCAGCTACAAACAAATGGATGAGAATATGTGTAGGGAAGGTTGCTTGCTTTTTGGTTTTTTTTTTTTTTTTTTTGGTTTTTCGAGATAGGGTTTCTCTGTGCAGCCCAGGCTGTCCTGGAACTCACTCTGTAGATCAGGCTGGCCTCAAACTCAGAAATCCACCTGCCTCTGCCTCCCAAGTGCTGGGATTAAAGGCGTGTGCTACCACTGCCCGGGCTGGAAAGATTGCTTTGTTATTACATCTTTTCCTCTTCCTTTTCGGATTCATTCATCATCCTAAGATGGCCTTCCTAGCTTTTCTTAGGGAGACATCATTTCAATAGTATTTGTTCTTTTAGTATTTAACAAACCTACAAAAATCCCACAGAACAGTCAAAGCTAATCCCAAGTATCTGAGAGAAAATAACAAAGACGTGAGCTCTGATCAAAGTACTCTTTTCTGGGACTAAATTCCCTATTGGTGGAGATGGAAAAACCTCTCTTAGATTGTTCACACAGGATGTGACATATTTGCTTTGAGAAACAGAAAACTTCCTCCATGTTAACATGTGAAGGGGAAATGCTGTCTTTCTGAGGTTTAACTGCCTTGCAAGCTTTATTTACTCTCATACCACATCACTGCCCCACATTGTAGGCCTCATGTCCTGTTTATATATGATCACCAGAGGAAAAGTATAGCAATGGAAATATTAAAATCTCTTGAAAATGCCATTTCTCTACACACATACAAACCAAAGTTCAACCTGAAACTTAGTCAATGACTTTATGTTAAGTCAAAGTTTAAAAGAATTCTAATTCACATATAAGCTAAAAGGATGTTCTGCAAATAATTCTAAAGATTACATATACTCTGAGTCCATCTGCTTTTTAATCTGTGAAAGTATAGGATGAATCTGACTTCTCTGTCCATAACACAGATCCATGGTAAGTTAAAACTGTCTGCATCTCCTATGATAAGCAGCACTCATGATGGAGAGATGCAAAGGTTAACTGAGTGTTCAGTCACTTCAGCTTCCTCTCCCTTATAATTGATTAGAAATGTTGATTAGAGTGGAAGTAAACATATTTTCCATGAGTTTATACATTTTGATGATCAGATAAATTAAGATTTTATTATTAAAAATAAAAGGTTTATTTGTAGATCTTAATAACTTTACTATTTATCTTTACACTTAGGGACTGTACAAGTGTAGATGTTGCCAGCTTCGCTAACATTAAAAGGTTCACTCACTAATGCAAAAGGATGGCTCTTCTTCCCACTCTAAACTTCTTTCTACCATGAAGAAATCTCACTGCACTTGCATGGAGGTTCTGGAGCATTTGACAGGTGTTTGGGACAATGGAAAAGAATCATTACATTTCTTTCTCTTTGCAATTACAGAACTGAAGATAAGACTGATAGTTCTAATATTACAAGGAAAGCCTAAACATTGGAAAAAGAAGAGAATATGACAAAATGCTTCAGAATACATGCCTGGGGTGGATGGAGACAACTTGTACGTTCATGTGTGGCAGGCTCTAGATAAAACCTCCAGTCTTTAATCTTCAGATTCATATCTGGAGATAAAATTAAGAGCAGAATGTCATGATCCTTTCTGTTCGTGCTACTGTTGTAAGTGAAATCCCTCTAGTAGCTATCCCAGGAGAGCCGTTACTGCTCACTTTATCCCCCACTGCAGCAGAAGTTAGTCAATACTCAAGGCTATGATGGTGACTTGGGGTCTACATCGGATCACCTAAGATGTCTTCAGATTCTAGGCCTGTGTTTAAAATTTAGACACTTGACAGCTTAGTACAATTACAACAATCCTACGATCAACACGAACAGCTGACATGCCTGAGTCAAGGGGTAACAAACCTTCTCCCAAGACAAATCTAATCTTGAATTCATTTTACAGATGTCTTCCCTGAGAACAAATGCAAAATGTCAGCTTCAGCTGGGATTCTATGCAAAGCCACCGATGACAAAATGACCTCAACTAGCAAAGGACATCAGTGCCAGGAGAACACTATGGAGCATAAATACCTAGTGCTGCCTTGCTAGCTGCTGTTTCTGTGCCTTTGCCTGCAACTGAGTACATGTGGTGAGAGGAAAGGTCTAGCTGAGCCTAAAAGCAACCCTGTGGACTAAACAATGGGCCAACTCAAGGCCGGACTCATTGGTACCAGCAGGCAAGTGGGGAGAGGATTCCCAAGTCAGGATCAGTCAGCTTACTTTGCCAGTCTTTTCCGTAGGTCTTTGATTTGATCATTCTTTTTGGTGAGAATCTCTTTCATGTTTCGATAAGCTGCCGTTTGTTGAAATTTCTTCTCTAACTCCTATTTTATGAAAAATGTCAGCCCATTACTAAGAAACATTAAGGAAAGAATAACAAATGTGATAAAAATGCATGTTGTTTGCTAATTTTCTAATTTCCTTAAAAGCATACTTGTATAATATTATAATCACCTGAACTTTAAAAATACTTCAAAGGAGAAGCTAATAAAATAGTACTATTTCCCAAGGTAACACCATGTTAGCAAGTAACTTAATCACACTGTTCCCTAGATATGGGAACTTGTTCAACATACAAACTAGCTTTTACGTAAAATATGTACAATATTTTCCTAAACTCCCAAGTTCTAAATCCCAAGGAGGAGGGTTTTCGAGTGTCTTAAAAATTTTACTTTTTTGTTTTCTGAGAGCACAGAGGCTGTGTTCCAGAGATAGCCAAGGTTGTACCTTGTGCGGTGGCTGGACTTGGTAAAAAAAAAAAAAAAAAAAAAAAAAAAAAAAAAAAATTACTTTTTTAATTCCATGTGTGTGTGTGTGACAATGTGAAGTTATGTAAACACATCCATGCAGAGAATCGGAATTATAGGCAGTTGTGAGACATCTGATGTGAGTGCTGAAAGCCAAATGCAAATCCTCTGAAAGAGTTTTAACCACTAAGCATCTTTCCAGCCCTTAATTTGAGGATTTTTAAATTCCTAGAACTGTAGCACAGCTAGGAGACCGTTTGCCTAATATGTAGGAATCATGAATTCCATGCCCAGTACCCAATCCTTTTTCAAAAAGAATTATGACTGAAAAAATAGATTTACTTAATGTATATGAATACTTTGCATAATATGTATTTATGTATGTATACCATATGAATGCTGAGTGCCCATCAAGGTCAGAAGAGGGTATTGGATCCCCTGAAACTGGAGTTTCAGATAGTTATGAGCCACCATGTGGGTGCTGAGAACTAAACCTGGGTTCTATGTAAGAACAGGACGTGCTTTTAACTGCTGAGCCATCTCTCCAGCCCTGCATCCATATTCTTAAATGTGTAATTCCTAAAGTGAAGAACTTACTCTCTATTTCCCATATAAAGCATTTTAAAAAAGGTTTAAGAAACAGCCACCCAGGTCTCTCTCAGGCTGTAGAAAAACCAGCAGACAGACAGTGAAGCAAGGGTGGAGGGTGGAGGCAGCATGTGGAGGAGGGAGAGCAGTTTGTTCATTATCACAAAGATAGAAGGTGAGTGCCAAGAAATGAGAGCTCTTCAGAACATACATTGGCTAAAATTCAGAATAAAATGAGCTGTCCCTGACACTGTGTAGCACTTATCCAGTCACATCTGTGTCTCTCTACTGTACGTATTAGATAAGAGACATGAATAAGCAAAGGAAGCACTTCTGTATGTGTCTCCTGACCTTTTCAGCCATGCTCAGCTGGTCCTGTACTCTGAGGAGGTCATGTTTGGCTGCTGCTAGGTTCTCCTCCAAAGACTTTTGGTTTTCTGTCTTGTCATTAAGTGTCTTCTGAAATTCACTCCTAAGAGCTGCAACTGTGTTTTCCAAGTGATCCAAGTCTTGAGTCTTTATAAAATCCTATGAAAAACAAATACATGAGTATAATTTCCCTTGACATACTAAATAACAACGGTTTTGAAATAGTGACCCATCATCCAAGAGAAGAAAGAGTAAGGTTTGTTGTGTGTGCACATAGCTTTTCTCACCAGTCTGGGTAAGTACCAGCCCCAGCAGGGTTGCCAGCAGGCTCAATACAGCCTTGGTGGACACAGAGCAGATACTCAATAGTCACTGTATTCCAAATATAGGAAATAGGAGTTTTGAACTGCTAGAATTTCAGTCAAAAAGGAATGAGAGAAATGAGATCTCAATTTAACAGTTGTGTATACTAGGGTAGGAACTGGCAAGTCATATGGAGAAGGGTGTTGGGGGCATAGTTCCTTGTAAATCAAGCTGGCCCCTGACTTGCTTTGTAGCCAAAGATGATCTTAAGCACCCATCCCCCTGCTTTCACTCTCCCTAGTGCTGGGACTACAGGCATGCACCAACATGCATGTACCAACATGCCTGGTTTATGTGGTACTAGGGATCAAATCCAGGGCTTTGTGCTCATTAAGCAAGCATTTAGTTAACTGAGCTATATCCTAGCCCCCTGACAAGTCATTCTGAAAAGCCAAAAACAAACAAATAAAACAAACCTTTCTTGCCCTCCATTCCAACCTCTCTAGACTATTATTTGTTCTGTAGCAGCCTGTTTGCAGGTGCTTCCCACCACATCAACATCTCTTGGGTGTCTTTTGGTGTGGACCCAGTTCCTCTAGCTCTTCCATGCTGCCTTTCTCAGCCTTTCCTCTCAGCCTATTTCCATTTCTTTACGTTACTCTCAACCTACAGAAGTACTCTCTACTAGGGACTCCACTTGTCTAGGACCCAGAGTGGGCAACAGCAAACAAAGAATAGAACAACTACCCACAAGGACATGACCAGACACCTCACTAAAAACATACTTGAAACATCTTAAGTCCAGATACCTAAATCTCAGCCCCCAAACACAAACATGAACAGCCAGTACAATATGCTTCCTCCAGAAGCCAGTAACTTCATGGTAACCCAAGCAATGCAATCTAGCTGAAGCACAAGACAAGGACTTCAAAATAGCAATTATGAATATGTTCAAGGACCTTAAAGAGGATAGAAACAAATGTCTTAATGAAGACAGTGAAATACAAATGGTCAAATGAAATAATGAAAACATTTCAAGACATGAAAGTAGAAATAGAATCACTAAAGAAAATTTAAACTAAAAATCTCAGATTACAAAACATGGTAGAGAGAATTTCAGGTCTTTAAGACAAGATAGAAGAAATGAATAGCTCAGTTAAAGAAAAATCTAGGACACTATGATAAAAACAAACCTGGAGCTGACAGGATGGCTCAGCAGCTAAAAGTACTGGCTGCTCATCCAGAGATCCTGAGTTCAATTTCCAGGAACCATCTATAATAGGATCTGATGCCCTCTTCTGTCATGTAATCATGCATGCAAATATGCATAAAATATAAATATACATAAATATTTAAATATTAAAAAGAGAAAAGACCAAATCTGCAATAATAGGGATAGAGGAAAAAGAAGAAACTCAGATCAAAGTCACAGAAATTATTTTTAATAAAATCATGGATGAAAAATTTCCCAATCTAAAGAACAAAGTGCCTATCAAGACACAAGCAGCATACTGAACACAAAATATATAGAACCAGAAAAGAAATTTCCCACAACACATAATGATCAAAACCTAAATATACAAAACAAAGAAAGGATATTAAAATTTGCAAGGGAAAAAAGACCAAGTCGCATATAAAGGCAAGGCCATTTGAAAAACATCTGACTTTTCAATGAAGACTCTGAAAGCCAAAAGGGTCTGGACAGATGTTCTACAAACTCTGAGAGACCACAGATGCCAGCCCAAACTACTATACTCAGCAAAAACTATCAATAATAATTGGCAGAGAAAAAAAAATTCCACAAAAAAACCAAATTTAAGCAATCTACCAATCCCATGAACTACAAGGAAAACTTGAACCTGGAGAAATTAACTACACCCCCAAAAGGGGCATAAATAACCCCAGAACAGTAAATTTTAAAAAGGGGGAAACCCATATCACAACAATAAAAATCTCAGGAATCAATACTATTCATTAATAACTCAGTATTAATGGTCTCAATTCCCCAATAAAAAGACAGACTAGCTGGGTAGTGGTGGCCTGCACCTTTAATCCCAGCACATGAGAGGCAGAGGCAGGCAGATCTCTGTGAGCTTGAGGTCAGCCTGGTCTACAGAGCAATTTCTAAGACTGCCATGGCTATACAGAAAAACCCTATTTTTAAAAAAAAAAAAAAAAAAAGACACAGAAAGACAGATTGAATTAAAATACAAGATCCATCTTTTTGCTGCATCCACAAAAATACATCTTACCATCAAGAATAAACATCACCTCAGTATAATAGAAAAAGGCATTCTAAGTAAATGGACCCAAGAAGCAACTACGTATAGACATTTTAGTATCTGACAAAATAGACTTCAAACCAAAACTATTCAGAAGTGAAAGAGAAGGATACTACATACTCATTAAAGGGAAAACCCACTGTGGAGGTTTGAACAGGTTTGGCCCCATAGATTCATGTGTTTGAATACTTGGCCATAGGGAATGGCATTATTAGGGGGTGTAGCCTTATTGGAGGAAGTGTGTCACTGTGTAGGTAAGCTTCAGGGCCTCCTATGCTCAGGCTCCACCCAGTGTGAAAGACAGCCTCCTCCTGGCTGCCTGCAGGAACAGTCTCTTCAGCTGCCTTTGGATAAAGATGTAGAACTCTTGGCTCTTTCAGCATCAAGTCTGCCTGCAAGATGCCTTGCTTCCTATCATGATGATAATGAACTAAACCTCTAAAACTGCAAGCCAGTTCCAATTAAATGTTTGCCTTTATAACAGTTGCCTTGGTCATGATGTCTCTTCACAACAATAAAACCCAAACACCCACCAAGAGGGTATTATAATTCTAAATATGCATAAAACAAGGGCATTCAGGTCATAAAAGAAGCACGATTTCAGCTAAAATCCATATTAATTCTCATATTACAATAGTGGGTGGCTTCACTCTTGCCAATAGGTCATTCAGACAAAAAAAAAAATGCTTGGGTTAAATAGCATCATAAATCAATGAATCTAGTAGATATCTACAGAACATCCCACAAAAACACTAAAGAATATACTTTCTTCTCAGCAGCTCATGCAACTTTCTTTAAAATTGACCACATACAAGTCTCAACAGATATAAGAAGCTGAAATAACACCCTGCATCCTATTTGACCATCATGGGTAAAAGCTGGCTATCAACAACAAAAACAGCAGAAAATATGCAAATTCATGGGAACTGCACAATTCACTACTGAATGGGTCACGACAGAAATCAAAAAGGAAAATAAAAACTTCAAAATTGAATGAAAATGAGAATATAACATACTTAAACCTATGGGACACAATGTAGTTCTATGGGCAATTCACAGCACCAAGTGCCTACATCAAAAGAAAACTGAAGTGGCCTTATATTAGTAACTTATTGAAACATTTATAAGCTCTAAAGCAACAAGAAGAAATAGCAAGGAAAAGAAAATTATAAGAAATAAACTCAGGGCTGAAGTCAAAGAGTAGAAACAAAACAATACAAAGAAACACTGAAGCACAGAGTTGGTTCTTTAAGAAAATCACCAAGATTGACAAATCCTTAGCCAATTTAACTAAAAGACAGAGATTTCAAATTAATAAAATTAGATATGAAAACAGTGACACTACAATTGACACCAAGGAAATTCAGAGAATCATAAGAACATACTTTAAAAATCAGTATTCTGCCAAACTGAAAAACCTAAAATAAATGGATGAATCTCTTAATATACACAAGCTACCAAAGTTAAATCAAAATCAAATAAGCAATTTAAATAAATCTATCACCCTAGTGAAATAGAAGCAATAATTAAGTCTTCCAATCAAAACAGCCCAGGGTCAGATAGATTCAGTACAGAAATCTACCCTACCTTCATAGAAAAATTAATGTACTATTCTTCAAAATATTCCGCAAAACAGAAACTGAGGAACATTTCTTATTTTTAGAAAGCTACTATTACCATGATTCTAAAACCACACAAAGACCTAACAACAAAAAAGAAAATAATAGGTGACTATCCCTTATGAACATAAATGTAAAAGTTCTCAATAAAATACTTGCAAACTGAATCCATAAACATATCAAAAGATTATCCACCATGATCACATTGGATTCATCCCAGAGATACAAGTATGATCCTGTATTTGTAAATCAAGACACAAAACATATGACAATCTCATGAGATGAAGAAAAGGCTTTTGACAAAAATCCAATACCCCTTCATGATAAAAGTCCTGGAGAGACTAGGGATTAAGAGACATCATCTCAACATAGCATTTTATAGCAAGCCCATATCCTATAATAACTTCTATGGAGAGGAATTCAAAGCATTTCCATTACAAGGAACAAGACAAAGATGTCCATTCTCTCCATACCTATTCAGTGTAGAATTTGAAGTCTTAGCTACAACAACAAGGCAATGGAAAGCTAAGGAATACAAATAGGGAAGGAAGAAGCCAAAGATCTTTATTTGCAATGATACGACTTTCTATATAAAAGATCCTTAAAAACTCCACCAGGGTTGGGCTGTGGTGGCACACACCTTTAATCTCAGCACTCAGGAGGCAGAGGCAGGAGGATCTCTGAGTTTGAAGAGTTTGAGCCTAGTCCACAGAGCAAATTCCAGGCAGCCAGAGCTACAAAAAGAAACACTGTCTTGAAACCCTGTTTGCCCCCCATAACCAACTCCATCAGGAAAAATTTACTGCTAATAAACTTTTTTTTTTTTTTGCAAAGTAGCAGGATAGAAAATTAATACACAAAATCAAGCAACCTTCCTATAAACAAATGATAACCATCCAAGAAAGAAACGAAGGAAACAGTACCTTTCACAACAGTCTAAAAAAAATAAACGGTCTTATGATAGCTCTAATTCATCAAGTAAAAGACTTATATAATAAAAACTTTAAGACACTGAATAAAAATTTTGAATAACCAGATACCAGAAGATAGAAAGATCTCCAATACTCATGCATTGGCAGGATTAATAGTACAAAAATGGCTATCCTACCAAAAACAATCAACAGATTCAATGTAATTCCCATGAAAATTCCATCACATATATGCATGCACACACTAGGATAGCTAAAACAATCTTGAATAATAAAGGACTCTCAGAGGTGTCACTATCTCAGATTTTAAGTTTTATTATGGAACCCTAACAATAAAGAGAGCATGGTACAGCAACAGACATACTGATCAATGGAATCAGGGTGAAGACCGAAACATAAGTCTACATATCTATGGACACCTGGCTTTTGACAAAGAAGTCAAAAATATACACTGAAGAAAAGACAGCATCATCAACAAATGTTGCTTGTCAAACCAGATAGCTGCATGCAGAAGAATGCAAATAGATCCACACTTACCAATTACGCAAAACTCAACCCCAAATGGATCAAGGGCCTCAACATAAGGCCAGATATACTGACTGTGACAGAAGAATAAGCAAGGAATAGACTTGAACTCATTGGCACTGAAAGAGACTTTCTGAGCAAAACACTGATAGCACAGGCACTAAGACCAACAATTAACAAATTGGGGGGGGGACCTCATGAAACTGAAAAGCTTCTGTATGTCAAAGGACTTATCATTCGTACAAAATGACAGGCTATAGAACAGGAAAAGACTTATCAATTATACACCAATAGAGAATTAGTATTCAAAATATTTAAAGAACTAAAAACAAAAACAAAAAAAATCCTGATCAAGAAAACTACGAACCCAATTTTAAAAACGAGGTACACAACTAACCAGAGAGTTCTTAAAAGAAACACAAATGACTGAGAAAACATGTAAAAAAATGTTCAACATGCTTAGCCATTAGAGAAATACAAATTAAAATTACTTGGAGATTTCATCTTACTCTAGTAAAAGTGACCAAAATCAATAAAACAAATGATATTACATGCTGGCAAAGGTGTGGGAAGATTTATTTATTGCTGGTGGGAGTGCAAATTTGTACAGCCACTATGAAAATCAGTGTAGTGGTTCTTTAGGAAGCTGGAAATAGATCTATCTCAAGATCCAGCCATACTGCTCTTGGGCATACGCCCAAAGGAATCTACATTCTACTACACAAATATTTGTTCATCCATGCATATTGCTACTCTATTCGTAATAGCAGAAAATGGAAACAGCTTACATGTCCATCACCTGATGAATAGATAATGAAAATGTGGTAAGTTTACACAATGAAATATTATTCAGCTTTAAGAAAAATGAAACTATGACTCAGGTAAATGGGTAGAAATAGAAAAAAATCATCTTGAGTAAAGATAATCTAGATCCCAAAAGACAAACATTGTATTCTTTCTCTCATATGTGGATGTTAGCTTTTAAACTTGGTATCTGTGCTATAATTAAAAATAATCAGAGATTAGGTACCTGGTAAGGGACTACTGGGGAAGTGAGGGTCTCCCAAAGAAAGGGAAGTAAACTATAGTATCATGGAGAGAAAAAGGTAAGCCAGAATAGGAGGATTAAACAGGGAGAGATATGAGCAGGGACAACTAACACCAAAGGCCATTTGAAAAGCTATATAGAAACCTACTACTATAAAGTGTCCCAAAATATATACATATATGAAAGGAATATAAATGAAGTCACCAAATAATAGGGGAAAAAATGCCCCAACTAGACATCTTATGCCACTGAGTAGTGCCAGGAATGAGACTTATTTACGTCATTGAACATGAAGAAGTTGAGCTAGTGCCTTACTGGAAACTTCACCCCAACTAACACTCATAATACTGGGAAGTACTCTGCACTCTACTAGAGGAGAAAAATAATCATCATTATCACCCAGCTCCAAACCCTGTGACTTACAACAGTGACCTGATTGCAAACATACAGGTGCAACAGTCACAAAAATGTTACAGGAGTAAACAATCATCTGTGATCAGACATAAGGCCCACTCCATGAGATGGAACCCATACCAGACACTGCTAAAGTGGCCAAGAACCTGAGATGAGCTAGATCACAGGCCTAGGGAAAATCCAGTACTGTTATTCTGTTGAAGGAACATAGCAATAAAATCACTCCTAATGACATACTGCTATACCCACTGTTAAGTGCCTCATGGAGTCTACATCAGAGAAGCTTCTTCTTGCAGTAGATGGGAATTAACAGAGATCCACAACTGCACAATATTCAGAGAGACTTTGGGGCACTCAGTCCCAAATTAGATGTTTTCATCAAAACCCTCCCCTTAAGTCTAGAGAGCTATGCAGAAGAGGAGGGAGACCACCTGTAAGAGCTGGAGGTGACGAATGACTCCAAGCACAACAGGCCTTGTCTTCCAAATGCAACAGGGCTGATACACATATGAATTCACAGAAACTGTGGCATCATACACAAGACCTGGACAGGTTCAAGCCAGGCAGATTCTCAGCAATGAGAGGGGGAAGTGGACATGGGATCTGACTCTGAATCAAGAAGGAACCTGTATGTAATTGATAGCCTCTGGCAAAGGGAAAATCAGTTTTCTCTAATGGAGCTCTTCTGGATGTCTCAATCATACACTTGAGGGCAGACCCCAAGTGCAGAAAGAATTGCCTAAAACAAAATAAATTCTATGGTATTTTTTATTTAATTCCCTTAGTTTTGACATTTTTTTGGTCTTATTGTTATTTTGATTTTTCCTTTTGTGTTTTTGAGTCTTTTTATTTTTATTGGTTATTTTATTTATTTACAAAGTCATTTTTTTTGGAATGTATGTTTCTTTTTTGCTCTGAAAGTGAGAAAGATAACCAAGTTGAGTGAGTTAGATTTGGGAGGAATTAGAAGAAGGGAAAACATGATCAAATATATGGTCTGGACTTTTTCAATTAAAAATCAAACAACAAAAAAAAGAATTTTGGATAAGGGGGAAAAATATCAAGATTTTAAATTCTTCAAACTGATATACAGGTGGACATAACATAACAGGGTTAAAGCTAAGCTGGAAACAGTGATTTTCTCTCATAAGAACAAATAGTATAGGTGTAAAAATAAGATTAGTCACATTCATATAAAATTTATTAGGCATGTTTGTGTTATCAAGAAACTATGGGGACTATTACTAATAAGGAGCATAAGGGTTTCTAAACTGACAAAGATTTTAAGGGTTTTATCAGTCGAGTTATATGTACTTCTTTATAATTTGACAACTACAGTACATATCTTACATCTGGATCTTGCTTTTGACTGGATAAAAATTACAGGAAAAAAAGAAATCTGTGTTGCTCTAATAGGAAAATGGCCTACACTTGTTCAATATGAGGATGAAGCAGTGTCTTCAACAAAATGAAACAGTAGTTGATTTATAAACATATTGAGTTTCTAAAAAGATCTTTTAACTAGTAAAGATGTATATTCACTTTGTTTTTGTATCAAATAAGTAAACTTGAAGCAAAGCTCCAAATGGCTTTTAAATAAATTCATTACCCAAAAACGTTTGCAACTGCTTAACTTTTGAGAAGTTATAAAGTTGTTCTGGAACATTCTGACCTTATATAAATGAATGAAATACTTTTTCCCCTAGCCATATAAGGAATAGCATGTTAATAAGTATCTTCAGATAAAATTATGTCTGAGACTTGCTTCAAAAAGACACAGATGAAGGGAAGAAAGGAGGAGGGAAGAAAGGAGGAGGGAAGAAAGTTGATGGGCCATGCCTGGTGACTGTAAAGCTGAGTAGTAGGCTCCTTGGGGCTCATTACACTACTCCCTGTATTTTTGCATGCTTGAATTTTTTTCATAAAGTTTAACAAAAATCTAATAAAGTCTAGGGATATAGCTCAGTAAGAGAGCCCTGGCCTAGCATGTATAGGCTCTGGGCACAATACCCATTCCATAAAAAGATAAAAAATGTTAGAAATGGAAAAAAAAAAACATACGGAGGTAGATTTGGGGGTTATTTTGGCAGACATTTATAATAACAACCATAGAAAAGACAATTCTGCACTGAATATTCACCTGAATCTCTTTGCTCATATAAACTCACAATACTGTGTCACACTCAGTGAGAGGACCACAGGAGAGGCAATGATACACTAATGGGCTCCCAGCAGGTAGAACAATACTCAGCTGCTATTCTCAGGTAAGCTTGCAGAACTGCCACTCTGGATTGGCACTGTTCCTACAGCATACTGGACACGGATGAAGCCATAACTGATTGGAGGTCACTGTAGCCTATAGTACACTGAATACAAATGAAGCCGCAACCCATTATTCTTCTCACTGTCACTACACCCACGGAAAACTCAAGTAACATTCAGAATAATAAAACCTAAATGCAAATTTTTCCTTTACTTCCTTCTTTCCCTCAATTATAACTGGGTATAGCAAGAAAAGAAGGAAAAACTTAATAATAAACTTAAGAACATCCTGCCTGCTATTAAGACCTGTAATGTAAGCTAGTCCTGTAAGCTGTGAATCTTCCCTGGAAAATGGACAAAGGATAGAGTTTCTGAGCCAATGTAAGACAGCAATAGCATTCAGCAGAGAGAATGACAAAGTAGATAAAATAAACAGTGATTAGCTACATTGTTTTACCTGTTGATTTTCTTGATCGAGCTGTAAATCTTGAAGTACTCTTTCCAATTTTGACTTTTCATCCAGAGCACTTACAGCCTATAATCAAATGTAAACATAGTACATTCAACTTAAACTCTCTAGGCTAATTCCTCAATAACTGTGTTGAAGGATTTCTCAGTTACCTGTAGTTCAACGGTCTTCAGCCTTGACTTCAGTTTCTCATTCTCTTGTTGAAGTCTTAAAATTTCCTTTGTGAATAAATTCAAATTTTATTATTGTTTTAAAGATTTATTTATTTTTATGTTTATGAATGTTTTGCCTACATGTATGTATATGTATATAATGTGTGCCAGTGGACACAAGATACCCTCATAGACTGGAGTTACAGCTGGCTATGAACTAAGTCTGGGTTCTCCACAAAAGTAGCAAGTGCTCTTAACCCCTGAGCCCTCTCTCCTGCCCACAAATGTTATTATTTTAACCAAAAGGTGTTTAACATGAAATGAACACTGTTTGTTTCACTTAAAAAGTAATCAAAATTATGCAGTGATTCAAAAATCCAAATGCCTTGGTTAGGAGTAAAATCCTACCTTCACAAAGCCTGCCTGAACCCCAGAGCTGAGTCAAGTTTAGCTCTAAGACTTACAGGTGCTTTTCTCATAGAAACACCCTTTCTCCTGTTATGTTTTCAGCCATCCTCCTTGCTTGCCATTTCTCACCTAGCTTTCTGATCCTGTAACTTGAGCCTGTTCTTGGCTACACTGCTGCCACTTACCTGAAAACACACTACCACCATCATTTTAGTTCCCAGTGTTCAAGCTCCTGAATGGCTGAGCTGAGGCCAACCCCCTTTGTCTGTCCTTAAGCAGTTTGGATGAGATGAACCTACCTGACCAGTCTGGTTGTGCATTTTACTCCCATACATACTGCACTCTGTTGTTCTAAGTCATGCCAACCTTCTGTCTGCCTCTAGCCAGGAGCCACTCTGCTCTCCTACCTAACAGGCCCCTTTAACTTAACCTGTCTTCATCTTTAAGCCCCAACTTAGAGGCTACCTCATTCAAGCACCCGTTCTTATCTCCTCCCATCCACACAGAGCTCTATCTTCTTTATTATACTTTGACACCCACAGAACCCTTTAGTTCTCTCATTTCTGCTTCTGAAAATGTTAGTTCCTACTTTCCAATGAAACAATAACAGTTTTGAGAGTGTACTAGGTACTACACTGCTTTTTTCTATAACAACATTGACATGTGTAATGCCAAGAATATGGGAGTTGGGAAAATATTTATTTTTATGCTGATAATTTCTATAAGTATTAAAAAAATATATATACACATTTCAAATGCACACCAGAAAACACAATTCAAAATTCCATGCCCTGTACTGTGAGATTCCATGTACTTTACTGTGAAAAGATCAGTCACTTCAGATTCGACAAAGTAAGCACGCCCTCTTCTGGTCACTGGGTTCCATTCAGTAAAACTGTGATTGACTATTTCTCTTATCCTAGCATTGTTCAGGAATAGGGGAGGAAGGAGGCAGAACCAAGGTTTTCCCGTTTCTCAAAATGATGAGAATATTACCTTGTTTAGGAGTTCTGTTGTTCCCCCTTCATTAATTGGAACAAGTTTAGGCTTTGTGATATCTATGATGGGCTGAAACAAAATGAAGAAACCAATCTAAAATTACCACAGAGTAAAACAGGAATCACCATGAAACATTTGCACTTCCTAAGTGGAAGACATAATCTATAAACACATCCACCAGAACTTCAGCTCCACAGTTGTAGTGATTCTTATTGTGTTCATTCTGTTATGTACAGTGCTTATGATGTGGCCTATGAAGCTTAACATATGACAGAGATAAAAATGAAACCCAACTTCCCTGTACCTTTTTATTAATATAGATGGAAAAGAGAGTCAAGGGCTCATAGTCAGACTTGATGAAAATTTCTAGCCTCTAGGACTGGAATTTTCATCTGTGGTAGCTGAAAATGATTTCTGCATGAACTTTATACCATGAATCTGTAATGGCTGAGAAACTACAAATGAATAATAACTTAGCACAAATATTTGGGCATTTTAGTAGTATGTCTTAAAAGTAATAAACCCATGCCCTCTGACCCAAAATTTCTTAGTCAGAAATATGCTCCAAAAAAGAGTTTTTAGAAAATGTTTTCTGTGTGTTTACACATGGATTAATCTCAGTAGTGTTTAAACTATCCAACATGGGGACTACTTATGATTTATGGTATATTTTTAGTAAGTGACTTCACAGCATATAATTGTTCAGAAAGTCTACTAGGATGTCTCTACCTGCTGTCTTATGTAACTTGTCTGTGCTACACAGCTAAGAAGCAGAGTCAGGATATAACAACAGATCTGATCATCATAAGTAGGTGCTCTGTATCAGCTGAATGAAGGGTTTATAAGGGATTGAGACTGAACTGCAGAGAGAGAGAGAGAGAGAGAGAGAGAGAGAGAGAGAAATAACAGACAAAAACAGTTTTTCAGTTACTTCTGAAACTTTTAATCTTTTGTCTGCAAGCATGAGTGGCAATTTAAATTCTACTCCCAACTTGAATGTTTTTCCTTTGAATGTCTCACTTTCAGCTCCACTAGTAACATTGTGAGGATTTCAGGTACCAGCTCTTGAGAAATATGGGAAGCTGAGGAAAAGCCTCAATGGATAAAGCACTTACCACACAATTGCGAGGATTTATGTTTGGAGTCTCAATACTCGCACATAAACCAGGTAGGTGAGGTAACCCACCTGTAATCTCTGGGTTCAATAGGCAGAGACAAGGGCTTCCTAGTGACAGTTGACAAGCTACCCTAGATGAATTGGTGACCTCTGAGGTACAGGTAGCTGTACACATGTGCACCCACACATATGCATAGCCACACATGCAAAAACAAAAAGACTTAGAAATACTAAAAATACCTTTTTATTTGAAGATGCTAATTCTGCCTTTTCAAATTCAGCAACTTGTTCTAATAATTCTCTGAAAAATAAAAGCAAATTTAAGAGCATATTCATTGAGAACAGATTTCTAGCCTACAAAAGAATAATAAAAAAAAATCACAAGAACTAACCTATCACATGCTAGGGAGATGAGCATGAGAGGGTACAAAATTGATATTACAAATGGTTGAGAATCTCATACCCCTGAAAACCAACTTGAATCATCTATAGCTCTTGGTACTCTGTACTTGATACATGTATGATAAACAGCAATGCCAATATGTATATGAATGACATTTGTATTTCTATTTCTGAGGTACAGCATGATTTCTCTATTACACATCATTTGCTGTCACCTAAGAAAGAGTCTGATTTGTAATAAGAGTTTTCTTGGATATGAATTAGTCCACAGAGAGAGAATACTAGCTTATTCCATGAAAGACCGCAGTGTGAACAAGCGCCTGATGATCTACCAAGATAGATATGTGGACTATACTCCTGTGTACAGACCACTCTTCTTCTTCAAATATCAGCACCCAGTATTTTCTCACCAGTCACCTACTGAGAAACTGACAGCCGCAGAAGCCAAACGAACTTCCTTCCCTCTTTGAAGACTGTACTTACCATTGCTCATCATTTTCCACATGAGGAGAGACTGTTTGGAGAACAATTTCCAGGGCTTAGCAGTGAGTCCTTCTTGACTTCTGGCATGTTTTTTGTTGTTGTTGTTGTTGTTTGTTTGTTCTGTTTTTGTTTGAGACACGTATAGCCCAAGCAGTCTCAAGAATTGAAATTAAAGGTGTGAACCTTTATGCCCAGCTGGCATGTTATTTCTTAGGACCAGCTTCAACTTCATTGATCTTAATAGAGGTTATGAATTTATGAGCTTTTCAGTATTGTAACACTTTTAAGCCTTTTATAGTTTATATTTCTAAGGTAAGTGTATGGTTTCAACTGTAGTTATCTAGAAACAAATTTGCAATGCTGGTAGGCTGAAGAGAGGGAAATGATACTCTATTATATCTTCAACTGTTCTAATCTTTACTTCTCAGCAAATCTATGTATCAAGACCACTAATATCATGCTACTAAAGATGCTCTAAGGAATAATTACTTTAAATAGATTGAAAAGCAGTTTCATGTAGTTCTAACTAATAGTAGAAACAGAGAATCTTTAAGAGGACTTTGAGTGTTCCTCAAGGAATCATCTAGTGACTGTGCCTTGACTACACACAGTGTCTCACACCCCAGCTCAGGAAAGCACTAGCAAAGTAATTTGCTAACTTTTAAGATTATAGTTGGGCCTCTTTAATTCAACTGCAGGTACAAATTTTACCTGTTTTCAAGTTCAGAGATGTCTGTCTGTAGCTTTAGATACCACTTCTCAGCTTGTGAGAACAGCTGCCGTAGGAGCAGGATATTGGTGTAGGCTGTATTGATGAGCTCGGACTCCACCTCACTGTGTACCACAGCCTGCAGCCCATTTAGGACTTCTGAAACCTCATCCATGGTGAAAGTCTCCTCCACCAGCCTGAAAACAGTATGACTCTGTTGGCTAGTTAATCACAGGAGCAACTTACAAAATATAAATGAAGTCAAGAAACCTATGTCATGACATTTAAAAAAGTAAAGATTACAAGAAAAACTCTCTGGGAGAGATTAAAATGATTGTTGGTAATGTTTCAAATGTGTTCATTTTTAAATACAACTACATGTTGAAAATGTAAACTTTCATCTATTCTTTTTTAACTTTTCAATATTATTTTTTTTACTTTATACTCCTCTAAATTAGTCTTATCATATTTAGTAACTTTAAAAGTTACCTAGAACATATAACTTCTCTACTTTCTGTTACTTCTCTAACATTTTAGTAATCATATGAATTACTTAAATATTAGTATGCCTATGAGACAAAAACTGCAGTAATATATTAATTTTCTTAGCAGTCTAGAGACACAAAATAAAAAGAAAATCTAACATCTCAAAGTCCTACTATGACACCACAGAAATGAATATCTACAACAACAGCAGCATTCAAAACTACTCTTACTGGAGCCACTTGGGTTAGAAAGGAATTTCAGGGGATGAGCCTCATCTTCAACCCCCTAACTATACACAAGGCTTAGAGGGTGGGAGAGATTTGCCTGTGGTTCCACTGTGGGTAACTAGGCCCAGCAATTTCAGCAACATGACTGACAGCTAGAGTCCTTAACAAATCCTGTGCACATCTCCTACTCTCAATGACAGTGTCACAGTAACAGAGTTTTGTTTCTTACAGCTTTGCCCCTCTAAAGTCTCTCACCCTCAGACCATTAGCCTCACCTTTCCTTCTTTCTTTCTTCCAAACAGACAAAATCAAGCATCTTAGCATGATCATATTCAAGTTAATAGAAAACACTTTTAGCACACTTACATGTCACTAAGTAGTATTAAAATATAATTCTTTAATATTCTTAAAAATACAATACTTTAATTTCAGAGTCTTTATTAATATGCTAATGTTTTCTATATTCTTTACTAGACTATACCATATTTTTGCCAGTTCCATTGCTTCCATCCACTGGATGGGATAATTGGTTGAACAGACACTAGTACAAGGCTGATGACCTCCACAACAGCTAGAGACACCTGGAGACCTTTGCTACTTACATGTGACTTGACACTTAACTACTTTCTATTGTTGGTTCAACAAAACTTACCAACTTTTGTTTCAAATCAACTAACAATATTGGTACTACCAAGTACATGTTTCATTCTATTTTCCCCTCTCCTACATGAATAGCATACGTTCATAACTGCCATGTCATATGGCTCTACATTTTTAAGAAATTAAAGTTATGGAACCTTACGGAATTAAGCCCTTCACAATTTTTACCTGAAACTTTCCAGTGTATGTAATGATTATTGTGTGCACACCTGACAACAGACTGTTACTGTCACCCCAACAGACTGTTACTGTCACCCCACAACTATTTCTCAAGTTCACAAATCCATGGAACTTAGTGGAGTTTCTCTCAGTGACCTCTGTGGTTTCTATATTAGCATCCCTATGCTAGTTATAAGAAAGAATCCATATTTTGCTCAATTTTCTAATCAGAATTTAACTTTATCGACTTAGGATCCTTTCTTTCTTGAGAAACTGTCACATGACCAGGAACACTGGTATATAAAGTAAGTATACAGATATTTACTACTCAAAAAAATCATAAAAATTTTTCTTAAAACAAGCCAGGTGTGGTAGTGCACATCTTTAATGCCAGCGCTTGGGGAGGCAGGCGGATCTCTGTGAGTTTGAGGCTAGCCTGGCCTTCAAAGGACAGTCAAGGCTTTTACACAGAGAACCCTGTTTTGAAAAACTGAAGAAAAAAAAATCTTTTTAGAAACACTTCTTTGGTATACATATAATTTGCCACTCACTAAAGTTGAAAGCTGATTTTTCATATAATGAGATGAATGTGCTTATTTTTATAGCAACAATTAAATCTTGGTTGAGAATTTGATAATGCAGGACACATCACCTTTAATATTTTTCAGAGTTGTTTGATATTTTGATTTTACAACTATCAATGTTGAGAGCACTGCTCTGAACAAATACATATTGTAAAATGGCAAAAATATATTTATGGCCATTTCAGAAGTGGTTGGAAATTGTCTTAATCTTAAGCCAAAGGTCACTTAATGATCTCTGATTGAAACTCAACTCAGTACCTCAAAGAGCAATTTTAAAAATCAAAGACTCAACACAATAGATTCCAGAGATATACTAATTTGATATTTACCTGCTGAGAAATGGTGGTAAGAAAATATTAGGTCTTTGTCATAAAACATTACATCTCCATAAGAGCAGGATACTCACATACACAGTAAAATCATTGCAATTCAAAGCATACAACAGTCTAAGCCAAAGAGTTTCAGGCAGCTTGTATTGGTATTGGGTGGCATGATGGTCTAGGCAGTGTAAACTGTGCCTGCAGTGTGTTCAAAATGAAGGTGGCAGTGAAGTCACAAGCCAAAATTGGGAAATGCTGCCAGAATACTTCAGAGTCATTTTACATTTAATTATGAAATAATTTTTAGTGATTGCATTTTAAGAAACGTTTTACTCATGCCAAATTTTTAAGGAATCCACATCCACTCAGTTATACGACCCACAGTTTTAAGAAGTTAGGCCTTAAAGTCTCTTGATACCTGCTTTCCTTGATGTCTTGGAAGCAGGAATCTACTGTTTTAAGTCTCAAGCCTCTTTTTGAACGAGCAAAACGCATGTAATTAATGACCTCATTTTGATGGTGCTCATTTAGGCCCAATTCTGCCTAAAAAAGAGAAAACTGGTTAGTGCGGAGTCTATGACAAATGAACTGACAATGAAAATAAACAAGGTATTTTGTTGGGCCCAGTGGACTGGTACCTGCCTTTAATTTCAGCATTTGGGAGGCAGGGGTAGGCAGATCTCTGTGTCTTTGAGACCAGCCTGACCTACATAGTGAGCTTCAGAACAGCCAGGGCTATCCAGAGACACAGTCTCAAACAATAATAATAATAACCAACAACAAAAATGATGATGATTATGATGATGATTATGATGATGATACTGTGTTGTAGTAACTGACAGATATATATCAGGTTGTCTTCCTGTCCTCCTACCTACTCAGCTACCTTGCAGCCAAATACACTCATGTTAGGTTAACATGACTTCTTCTCAGGAAAAGGAATCCAAAGAGGTGTAGGGTATTTTTCAAAGACTTAAGATATGGGTTATACCTTATACCTCTGTCATCTTTAATATCTCTGAAAGTAGGCAGAAACTAGGATGAGCCACGCCATTTTAATGCCCCAGGGCTGGAAGAACAGAAAGATGAATGAGAGCTCTATCCTCACCTCATGGAGCAGCATTGACCCACTCACTAATCTAAATGAGATCACTGCTGTGTGAGAGGAAACAAAGCCTGCATTCCTTAATACACTGATATTCAGATCTCTACAGAAACTTAACCTTACCAAATACAGCCTTAAAAGTGTATCTGGCTTGAAAATAGATGCTAGTCTTTTTTATAAACCAGATGCTGTTTTAAAATCAAGAAGCTGCACAGACAAGTGCAGCTCTCAGACCTGATCAGAGTAGTTTCTCTGTGCAATGGATGGTGGTTAACACACAACTCACAACTGTTAGGTACAGAGAATAAGTAGGCTTAGCCACAACCAGGATATTTCCCCTACCCCCACCCCTAGTCCCTGACAGGCTCAGAAACTATCTCTGAGGGAGCAAAAGACTAAGAGACAGATCAGTGAGGATCAGATCAAAACCATGTCTTCTTGCCCGGCAGCTGTTGCACAAGCGGTTCCAGCACTCAGGAGGCATAGGCATAGGCAGGTGGATCTGAGTTCAAGGCCAAGCTGGACTACAGAGAGAGTTCCAAGACAGACAGGGCTATATACAGAGAACCCCTGTCTTGAAACAGCAACAACAACAAAAAAAATGTCTTCTAGACAGGACAGAAGTGCTGGCCTAGGAACTCACAACTGTGGTTGTCTGCACAAAGTCAGGCCAAGCAACAATCCAGCATAGAGACAGGGAGAGATTTATGAGACTCCACTTCCAGCTGAGACCTTACCAACAGATGATGATTTATGAAGGGTAGGGAGTCAGTTTCAGAGTGTGGCCCAAGGAAGGTGATGGTCCCACATCTGTGAGTATATGGGCAGCATAAAGAGTGGAGTTATTGCTTAAATTTTTTATTTTATGCGCATCGTTTAACGAATCATTGCATCAACCCTTGAATAACTTTCAACTTACTAATGAATAATCTACATCTGCTTTCCAAATGTTATCAAACTGACAAAAAAGGGTAAGAACATAAACAAGTACAAACTTTTTTGTGGGATGCCACTAGCATCTTTTTTTTTTCTTTCCGGTTTTGAAATCAGGAGAACCAGTTCTAAGCTCAGGATAGTTTAAGGAATGGTCCGTTTTGTTCAGATGTATACAAAGTGACACTTACTAGGTAGGAATTGATTGCTGGGATATGTCAGCAGCCCATTTGAGCTTCACTTTCACCAGCTTCACCCTCTCATTTCTGTGCTTTTATCTATGTACAGCTATTTAAATTAATTTTATGACGAGAGGTTGGATGAACTGGTGTTTTCAGACTTATCTGCCTCAAGGTAAGCCCAAACTCTAAGACCCAAATGGTCTTCAGAAGTCCAAACAAAGAAAATACCTCCCATATTTTTTTTTTTTAAAAAAGGTGCTTCAGAAAGTTAGATTCAACCAAGTTCACACAGAAAGTTGCAACTAGCCCTTAATTCTTCATACTGGCAAATGTGTGCCACTGCGACGGCTTCCCAGACCACAGCTAAGGATGAGGTGACAAGGCCGGAGAAAGGCTTCAGCAAGGACGCTCTCACCGCGGCTCGGCCGAGGTGATTCCAGCCTCCCTCCCCAGCAAGGCCTGCCCAGCGAGGCCCCGCTCGTCGTCCGTAGCCTGGCTGGGCCGTCTCCGGACCAGGATACTCACCATGGCGGTGGCGGGATCAGACAGGAAACAGTGAGGCCGGCACTCGGGGCCTGAGGAAAGTAGGTTGTTTAGAAGCCGCGGGTTGCCAATGGGAACGGAGACACGTGGGCCCTCGGATATACACTATCATTGGCTCTTAGTGTCACGTGACAAAAACTGCCGCGTAACTGGCTAATTTCCGCAGACACATTGGCTTGGAGAGCCGGAAGTCCCACCTTTTCTTGCCACGCTAAACTGGGGCGGTGCCTGCCGTTGCCAATGGCAACAGAGAAACGTGGAGTGGGGGAGCGGGGCACGGGAATTAGGGGCGGCGCTTGAGGTGCTAGTGTGTTTGCCTACTGTGAGGACAGAAGTTGGGCTTTGGCATCAGGATCCAGAGTTTGATACCAGACCTCGGCCGCCTCTAAGAATAACAGACTCGGTGACCAGGGCTTCAGTGTGGCTGCATCCTGCTAACAAGCTAGTGCTGGCAATGATGCACACTCTTCCTTCATCTCTTTTTTATAATGCTGGCAGAAGAGACTAACTTTACCTTTTTTTAAAAAAAAAGAAAGTGCAAAAACATAGGTTTCTATAGAGCAGTGAATTAGAGAGACAAACACTAGATTCGCCAGAAGGTTGTGGAATAACGTCCTGATCTCCCTGGTGTAAGTTTTCACTTACGAAGTCTAGCTTGAGTTACTAGAATCTGCAAGTTTAAGCGTTGTTCCAAAGTGATGACTACCTCTAATTAAGACACTGTCTAGGGTTAGCCATGGTTGCCTTGCCTTTAACCCCAGCACTTGTAAAGCAGGGGCAGAAGGATCTCTGTGCATTCAAGGCCATCCAGGACTACATAACGAAACCCTGTCTTGAAAAAGACACTGTCCTATAAAAGAGGTTATCACAAATATTGGGCACCCTATCTGGTGAGCATACAACCACGATAGGCCAGTACCATATCTTATGATGAGGCACTGGGTAAACCAACATCATACAGAGTTGCCAGCCTTTTGAGCCTGGGGGACTTAAAGCAGGAGAGAACAAGCATTTAACATTAGCTCTGAGTTATCAAAAGTTAATTTTGATGATTGTCTTTCACAGCCAATACAAAGTACAGTTTAAAGTGAATCACAATTGTGTGCTTTTAGATGCAGAAGAATTTGAGACATGGTTCCAGAACTATTTACAGATGAAGAGACTGTGAATCTACAGACTGGAGAGATAGATGGGGGCTTTGAAGCTTGAGTCTTAAAGCAATATAAATATGTTTTCAAGACAAAAATCAAAACACTATTGCCAGGTGTTCTAAAACAGTGGATATTAAATATTCTAGTTTCAAGAATTTTCTTTCATTTTTTGCCATTTTAGTCTATCTAAATGATATTAATTAGGTAGAAAACATAATAATTGTCACAGGGGTTATGCTTAATTACTTAAAAATCAACTTGAGGGCTGGGTGGATGGCTCAGCAGGTAAAGGCACTTCCTGACAAGCCTGATTACCTTATTCAATTTTCTGGATCCACATGGTAGAAGAAAGCCAATTCAGGACTATTGTCTTCTGACCTCCACATGAACACTATGGCATACCTGTGCTCCCCTTCCACATATGCACATAGATGAGCATGCACACACCTATACACATGACTTTTAAATTTCTTAAGTGAACTTGAACTTCTTTGCTGTTAGAACAAAGTGCTAACAGATAAATCCTTTAGAATAAAGTTAATTTATAAAGACATGATTTCTATAGGAAAAGGTACAGTAATGAAAACATACAAATGGTCAGAACAAAACAAAACAGAATAAGTTAAATGGATAAAAATTAGATGAGAAAATGTGTTCAGGAAAGCCACATGCCATAATTAGTCAGGGAAGGCAGATCTGGAATATAACCACATCATCTCTGCCAAGTATCATCCTAACACGGATAACAGAATTTTCTTGTCCACACTTACCCACCCACCCACCACCACAGAGGTACAGTTCTGCCTTCTGGTTAGGGAGTGTCATGAGCAAGCTGTGTCAGAAACAGGCACATTTCCATCTTTTCACAATATCACAATCTTCACTAATATTAATTTTTAGGTCACATGTTATGCATCGTTCATTAAATTTATATATAGTGTATAGATGCATAGATGTGTATGTATATGCTGCAGCACAGCTACAAAAGAGATAAAGAAGCTATAGCAAAATTCCAGGAGACCTAACTGAAAGGAAGAAGCAAGAAGCTGATATGCATGCAAAGGGAATCTTGGCAAGGATGGCAGTAGGATGAGACAGTGAGATCAGATCAGACTGGTTGAAGATCTACTGCAGAGTCAAGCCACAGAATCAGGCTGAAAGGGTTTTCAGGGTAGAGCAGCTGAGGTGAGATGCAGAACAGTGATGGCCGTGAGGGTGAGGTGAAGGATCAGGTCCTGAAGGATGAATGGGCAAGTGAACAGACTGATGATGGTAATTCAAGGAGGCTGCAGTAGCAGTGGAAGCTCAACTTAGCTGAACTCCCTGGGACATTCATTAGTTCTTTGTCTCCTTTGATATACATGCTGGGTGCTCAGGTGTCAGGTCAATGAGGTTGTCACCACTACATTGTCAGGTATCCTTCTCTTTATGGGGTCCAGGTGAAGGTGTTGCACCCCCTCTTCAGTTTGGTGTTCTGTTAACGTCTCTGGTGTTCCTGATTTACTTATCCAATCCCAAATTTATAGGATGATACTCTTTCCTACATGCATGCTGTATGTTTTGATCAATGCCACCCCCCAGCTCCATCTCCTCTGCTCCAATTTCAACAAGGAGTTTATGGGTATCCCAGGACTGTTAAAAAGCAGAAGAGGTAATTTACTGCCTTGCATGGGGCTTGGTACAGTGCTATTTCATAGGAGTCCTTTACTTAGATGATCCAGAGATAATGTATCTGCCCATGGAAGAATAACACCAGCACCAGGGTTCTTATGAATGTAAGCCGAGGCACTCCAAGGCATTGGCATAATCTGGAGGTACTAGTGTTGTGTTTTATAAAAAGAGAGCCAGGATATGTTTGATAGAGCGGGGTATGATGCAATGGGAGGGGTACCTCAGTTGGCTCATGCTGAGGTATCCCGTCCATTTTAGGGCATGAGAAGTGGAGAAGAGAGACAGTGAAAGGCGGGGGGGGGGGGGGGGCAGCCAGAAACACTTAGAGAGAGAGGAGGAGAGGGAGAAGAGAAGGAGTTCAGGGAGAGAATCAGAAAGAGAGAAGGGGCAGAGAGAGTAAGAGAGAGGAGGAGGAGCCAAACAGCCCCTTTTATAGGAAGCCAGGCCTACCTGGCTTATTGCCAGGTAACTATTTCGCAGTGCCTAGTAGGACTGCTAAAAACTAGCTGGGCTGTGCCCAACTTCACCTTTGTCCAGATTCTTCATTTTTTCTTTCCCCTCCTTCAGTGGCATAATCTGTATCCTTCAGAAACATAATCTGTATCCTTACAAAGCCCATAAGGGTAGATTCAATTGCTCATAATGAACCCATCCAAGCCAAGTTAAATTCCCGTTTTATCATGCTATGTCTCACATTTCTGAGCAGCGTTGTTTAATCTCATAACAAAGTCATCATTATTTAGTATCTACTATGGATTAGACACACTCCATCTTAGTAGTAAATCCTCAAATGCAATTACTTCTTATGCAGTAGACACTGTGTTTGTGCATGGAGAAAATAGCTTTGCTATGCATTGTGTTTTCAAGTAATTAAACAAGTTGTTTTGTTTTTAATCAGTCTGTATTGCTGAGGAGACAAGTGTTCCCCCACAGACAAACTCCTGTTATGTGTGTTATTAATGCAGGGGTCTAAAGGCAGGAATGCTCAGTGCAAATATTTCATCTGTGAAGTTGTTTGTGGCTTGGGGATTTTTGAAGTAAGAGCTACAGGCAATTAACAGCTGCTAAGAGAAGGAGAATCAATTGTCTCCAGAAACAAGTCCCCTGATGGTGATCCATCCTAAGTGGTCAGCCTTAAACTATACACACATGAGCAACACGAAATAGACTCAAAGACTGTATTTATATATTAGACTATATATGTGTGTGTGTATTTGTGATAATAATTAAAGAAGAGATCATGAATTTGAAAGGGAGTTGGGGGCATGGGAAGAGTTGGTGGAGAGAGAAGAAATGGTGGAAATAATGTAAATACAGTCTTTGTGTATGGAATTAAAAACCATAAAAATTTAAATTAAAAAGATGAGAAAATGATAAAGCAAAAGACAAAAAAACAAAACAAAAACAAAAAACAAAAGAAACAAACACAAACCCAAGTTAAGAGGAAGAAAAGAGCAAGAACTCTAGAAGGTTATATGGTAAGGAGGAAAGCTTGAGAAGCTGAGCTGGAGTAGACTGGATAGAGTTAGGAGAAAACCACGTTGGGGAATAATCTTAAATCAGAGTCTTTACAGTACAGTGTCACAGAATTCTCCCCCCAAATCTGTCTGACTTCCCCAGATAACCCTGTTAATTGATGAATTAGGCAAGACTTTTAAAAAGAAAAGGGCCAGGGTGACTGGTGTTCTGGTTAGTTTTTACTGTAAATTTGACACAACCAACAGTCAGAGGGAAGAGGAAGTCTCACTTGAAGGATTTTCCAGATCATATTGGCCTGTGGCCATGCCTGTGGGAATTGTCTTAATTTTTTTTTTTTTTTTTATTGGTGATGCCATTCCTGGGCAGGTGGTCCTGGATTGTGTAAGAAAGCTGGCTGAGCACGAGGGAAGGCCAGAATGAGTCAGTAAGCAGTTTCCTCCATGGTTCCTGCTTTGGCTCCAGCTTGAGTTCTGCTCTGACTTCTCTCAATGATGGACTGTTACCTGGAAGTGCAAGCTGGAACAACCCTTTCTTCCCAAGTTTGTTTTGGTCAAAAAGTTCTAGGACAGGAGGGCTCAGTGAGGAGGCATGGGACTTTGTAGATCTCTAGGTTGCCTGAGGCTATTTTCAGTAAGTTTCAAATTTTGCTAGGGTCAGGCAGCATGGAAAAGTGCTGACAAATTAGACTTATGAAATATAATTGCATGCACTGAGGGTCAGGCAAGGAAGTGGTTCACCGTGAAATACAACCACCTTTAAGATCACGTGGATCGTGGCAAGACTTAGAACAAATCATAGATTAGTTCCACTGATAAATCTCCATTTGTTGACAACACCCCTAAAAGAAACTGAATAACAAAACCATCAAAAAATGAAGCTTATCTTAAGAAAACTATCAAAAATTAGTTGTGGGGAGATACTTTCTTAGGAAGTAAAAGAAAAGTTGCTTGCAGAGACAGTCTCTGGCAAATCCTTTACACCTCATGTACATATACTCATTTTGCTAACCTGCTAGCTCAGCCTTGTGCTCAGCAATTGTCCACACAGAACTAGATGCATGAAAGACACTGTGGGGAGGGAAACAACAAGAGAGATGGGATTGGTGCCTTTCAAAATTGGCTCTGTAATCAAGGGGAAATGTGAGCTGGGAAAACAATCTCAAAGCAAACAGCAAGTAATAAGACACTTTAGGAGAGAGCATGGATGTCATCTTATAATCAGAGAGAGGAGAATTTTAGAGATGTATTCCAGAAGGCAGTGGGATTTTGATGAGGCCTCAGAAGTGTAGAAAAGTGTGAGAGATTGACAGCTATGGATGAGAGGCTTGTCCCAAATGAGGGAATAGATATCTATCAGAACCAGGAATGTACATTTGTTTCTTAATGGCTTCAGTAATAAAATTGGAAGAAAATTAATTTTGAATGGATTGCCCTTATTCAGAAATATGGGTCTTCTTAAGGCTGTAGTCTTCCCTGTTTGCCAAGATTACTGACAAACCAGTTGCATAGAAAATGGAACACAACACTTTTGTTTGCTAAGGCAGTTTTACCTACAAAAGGCAAAGTTGTGTGATCTGGATAACCCTGCACCATCTGTGTTTATAAATGGAAGTTTTCTCTGAGAAACAGGGGTGGAGAAGGCTAAAACAAGATGGAAGTAAAAAGGAAGTCCCATTCTCAGCCAGCTGATGCAGAGGTATCTTCCCCACTACTGTAATTAAATTGATTGAAGGAAAATGTCTTTATTTAATGGTTAACCGGAGCTTTGCTTGCAGAATTGGGCAGAAGAGAAGCAGAAACATTTCAACAGACATTTGTGAGTTCCTGTTATTCCTAAAAACTATGTCTATGGGCTGTTTTTTGATCCTGAGCAAACCTTACCTCTAGAGAAGCATACCCTATTTCAAACATGCCCAGATATCCCTATTTCTTTTGGGCAGATCTATATAAGTTTTTACAATCAAGAGTGTTTTATTTGATCTGATTTGTTTATTACTGGACCCTGATGTTGCTGTGACCTTTAACCCCTTCATTTTCTTCTAAGGCTCTGTCCTCCTTCGCTTATTTCACTTGGCCTCAGGTTAAGACTTTCATGTGATCATTCAACCACTCACTGACTGTTTCAGTTTCTTACTGAATGATCCTGCTGTAATGTTAAGTTGATGGGATCCAACCTTAAATCCTCGAAAGCACACGTGTTTGTCTTGGCTTCATAAAAGCATTTTGACATTTGTTTTCTAATTCTTCTGGACTTTATAGAATGTTTTCTAAAGATTTTTTTTTTCTTTCTGGTCCCCAAACACTCATTGTCCTTATTAATCCCAGCACAATTGCTCTTCTCCTGTTCTAGAAAGCTAAGCTCACTTAGTAGCTCTGAACTGCTGCTTAAAACAAAATGTGTTACAAGTGAGTGAATACTTAAAGCTTTTCAACACCTATTATGGGAACTTACTTGAGGACAAGTGTACATTAAGAACCCCGATAAGAGGATAAAACGAAATGACCTTTTTTTGGAAGAAAATCTAGAAATTGCTGTCAAAACTGAAAATGCACACACCCTTCCACCCATTAAGTTGCCTTCTCATCAGAGAACGTAGTTAAGAAAAACAAAAGTGCAAAGATGTGTGTACAGATGTTGTTGCAGCTTTCTTGGTGTGGTAAGCTATCTTGAGATAGTTCTTTTTTTTTTTTTCCTCTTAGGGTGCAATGATAAATTACCTTATGGTAATACAGGGTAATTTTCTTCACAAGAATGATGAAGACTCTCTATGTCCTGGGCTAGAAATATATCCATGCTATGTAATATGAAGAAAAGTAATTAGAGAAGAGTGGTCACACTAAAATCTCAGTTTTATAAATGCATGAACAAATAAACCAGAATGGCAATTTTGTAAATTCTGCACACCAATTTTGCAAATGAGACTAAAGTAGTAGAACTCTAACTTTAAACCTGACATTTGGATTTATTAAGCAGTTTTCACTATTATAATTCAATGACACAAAAATAAGTGGAAAGTCCTTGCTGAACCACCTTTGTCAAATTTGTCTTTAAGTGCTCACATGGACAAGGTGCCTTTCTCCTAAGACTTGGGCTGTTTTAACTCCCTAGTCAGGTCCCCATTACTCTTTTCTAGTCCTTCTGTTTGTCTATGCGGGCTCCTAAGCCATTGTCCCTTAAAAATTAGATTCTTCTAACCCCGGACTCTGTTTAAGGGAATTTGGTTTATTCCCAGTGTTCATTTTTTGAGAATGGACATAAAATCTGCACCCCAGCCCCATGCTTCCCACATCCAAACTCAGTCTGTGTTTTCTGTGTTTTCTGGAAGTGGCAAGAGTTCCTAGCTGTCTCAAACCTGACTCTAGGTCAATACTTCTAAGGACAGCTCACAACCTGCCAAGGCGACACTCTCACTGCATCACCAGCTACTATTTCTGCATCCACTGTGGATTATACCCACTCATCTGTGAGGTTTTTCTCTCATTTTGTGTCCAGCACATCTTGGGATCCTGCTCCTGAACTTGCCCAAACCTATCACTATTGGTTACATTGGAAGAGCTATTCTAGTCTATTTGTCTTAACCAGAAGAACAAAAAAAGTACGGTCACCTCTGGTATGTCTAAAGTCTTATCGATTTATAGAAATTCCCCTACTGTGAGTCAGACTGTCTTCATGGGGGAATCACTCCATGAAACATGCCTGGGTAGTGTAAAAACTGACAAGTATTCTCTACATTCCCTATGAAGTGAGAGTTCATAAGTTAAAAATTAGATTGCATACCTAACTACCTAACTTCGTGAACAATTACATCAACCGAGAAGTCATAAAACTGCAGAATGGGCCAAACTTCACTTTTAAATATTTAAAGTAAAAATTAAAACCACAACATCAAGCACTGCCAGAGAGGTCCTTAGGAACTTAAGTTTGACTTGCTATCTTATTATATCTTCCAGACTGGTCTCAAACTTTAAGGCTCCAAGTATCTTCCCATTTTAGCTTTTTAGTAGCTGGAGCTATAGGCCTGTACACTACACAGTTTGAAAGATCTTTTAAAAATTTTTATTTTCTAGAGCAATTTCGGACTGATAACAAAGTCAGGAGACTGAGAGATCTATGTGCTCTGTGCCTCCAGACACACACCTCACATGACCAGCCAAGTCTCCTTGGAGTGCAGTTTTGTTGAAGAAGAGTTAAGGTGAACATACAGGTGCTGTCCAAAGGCCTGACCTACAATAGCTGCTTGTTTCAGGCCTTTCTCTGATATGTAAAGAAGATTTTGAGATTTTCATGTCATTTAATCACGATGATTAGGGTTTCTTTTTAAAAAATTTCTTTCTCATATATTACATATCAAATGCAGTTTCCCCTCCCTCCACTCCTCTCTGTACTCAACCCTCACTGCCTCTCTCCCCCAGATTCACTCCTCCTCTGTTTCTCTTTAGAAAAGAGCAGGCCTCATAGGGGTAGCAACCAAACACAGCATGACAAGCTACAGTAAGACTAGACACAAGCCCTCATATCAAGGCTGAATGAGGCAACCTAGTAGGAGGAAAAGGGTCCCAAGATTAGGCGAAAGAGTCAGAGTCATCACACCCATTGTCGAGGTATGGTGTGTGAAAGTGTGTCTCTGTCCTTCATCACCTACTTAAGGCATTCTCTGATTAGCTTTAATAAAAATCTGATGGTCAATTAGCTAGTCAGATAGTGGAAAGTGGGACTTCTTGGGAGAGAGAAAGGAACTCTGGGAAGAAGAAAGACCCTTTCACCAGGATACATGAGAGGAGATGGACAAGATCACTGACCTGGACTGTATAGTTAGCCACGTGGCTGGATGGGACTAGGTGATCAGGTTAGATGATCTAGTTGAGAGTCTACCCAGCTAAGATCCTAAGGCTTTGAAATATTAAAAGATATCTGTGTGGTTATTTGAGAAAAAGTTGGTTAAAGAGTAATTGCCACTGTATTAATTTCCAGCATTAAGTAATAAATACAGAACATAATAATATTTTAATTTATACCCCACTTCCACCTGTTAGGAATTTTACAAGAACACCAAGCTACACAAACGTAATACATATGCAGAGAACCTAGCCCATGAGGGCTCTGTGATCGTCTCTTCAGTCTTTATGACCCTAGGAACACTGTTTAGTTGATTCTGTGGGCTGTGTTCTCCTGTGTGGGCCTGTGTCTTCAACTTCTCTGAGTTCTACAGTCCTTCCTCCCCATCTTTCAGGGGACTCCCTGAGCTCCATCTAATGTTGGCTGTTGGTCTCTGTACCTGCTTCCATCAGTTGCTGAATGAAGACTTTCAAATGACAGACTAGGCAATGATCTATGAGTATAGTCAAATATTATTAGGAATTATTTCATTGACTTTTTTTTTTTTTTTTGGCCAGTTATGTTTCATTCGATCCTAGGTCTCTAGTTCTTACCATCTAGACAGTGTTGGGTATGGCTTCTCTCTCATAGTGTGGGACTCAAGTTGGACCAGTCATTGGTTGGCCACTTTCACAAGTTATGTACCACCATTACCCAGCATATCTTGAAGGCAGATGAGTTGTAGGTTGACGGTTTTGTGGCTGGGTTGGTGTCCCAGGGTGACCACTGGAAGCCTGGCTGGGTCACAGAAGGTAGAAGGTTCAGGCTCTATATTCCCCATTACCTAGGAATCTTTACTAGAATCACCCTTGTACATTTCAGGGATTTCCCACTACACTAGGTTTCTACATCGTCCACCAAATGCCCCCCAATTCCAGTCATCTCTACCTATAACTCTCTCTCTCTCCACCTCCCTGCCCCTGCTTGATCCCACCCTTCTCTGCCACCAGTCCTCCCACAAAATCTATAATATTTTCCCTTCCCAGAGAGATCTGTGCGTCTGCTTTGAGCCAACCATGTTATTTAGACTCTCTGGGTCTACAAATTGTAGCATGATTATCCATTACTTAACAGCTAATATACACTTATAAGTGATTACATATCATGTTTGTCTTTCTGGGTTTTGGTTATTTCACTCAGGATGATCTTTTTCTAGTTCTATCCAATTGTCTGCAAATTTCATGATGTCATTTTTTAAATGTCTGAGATATACTCCACTGTATAAATGTACCATATTTTCTTTATCCAATCTTTGGTTGAGGGGCATCTAAGTTATTTCCAGCTTCTGACTAGTATGAAGAAAGCTGCTATGAACATAGATAGGTGAGCAAGTGTTCTATGGAGCAAGCATAAGATGGAATGTCCTTTGGGTATACACCCAAGAGTAATGTAACTGGGCCGTGAGGTATATTGATTCCCAATTTTCTGAGGAATCACCATATTGATTTCCTTAATGGCTGTACAAGTTTGTACTCCCACCAGCAATGGAAGAATGTTTCTTTTGCTCCACATCCTTGCCAGCATGAGCTGCCACTTATGTTTTTGATCTTAGCCATTCTGATGGATGTAAGATGGAATCTCAAAGTTGTTTTGATTTCTTGATGGCTAAGGACGTTAAACATTTCTAAGTGTTTTTCAGCCATTTGAGATTCCTCTATTGAGAATTCTTTGTTTATATCCATACCCTACTTTTAAGTAGAATTATTTGGTTTTCTAATGTCTAGTTTCTTGAGTTCTTTTTATATTTTTGGATATTAGTCCATTGTCAGATGTGAAATTGGTGAAAATCTTTTCCTATTCAGTAGACTACCATTTCATCCTATTGATGATATCCTTTTCCTTACATAAGCTTTTCAAGTTTATGAGGTCCCATTTGTTAATTGTTGATCTTAGTTCCTGTGTTATAGGTGGTCTGTTCAGGAAGTTGTCTTCTGTACCAATACACTCAAAATATTTCCTACTTTTTCTTCTATCAGGTTCAGTGTATCTGGTTTCATGTTGAGGTCTTTGATTCACTTGGACTTGAGTTTTGTGCAAGGTGATAAATATGGACCTATTTGCATTCTTCTGTATGCAGACATCCAGTTAGACCAGCACAATTTGTTGAGGATGCTTTCTTTTTACTACTGTGTATTTCTGGCTTCTTTGTCAAAAATCAGGTGTCCATAGGTGTGTGTATTTGTCTGGGTCTTTGATTCGAATCTATTGATCAATGTATCTATTTTTATGCCAATACTATGTTCTTTTTATTACTACAGCTCTGTATTACAGTTTGAAATCAGGGGGTGGTGATTCTTCAAGAAGGTCTTTTTTTTTTGTATAGAATTGTTTTAGCTCTTCTGGGTTTTTGTTTTTCTATATAAAGTTGAGTATTGGCCTTTCAATGTCTGTAAATAATTGTGGAATTTTAAAGGGGATTGCATGGATTCTACAGATCGCTTTTGGTAAGATGGCCATTTTTACTATGTTAATCCTACACATCCATGAGCATAGGAGATTTTTCTATATTCAGATATCTTCTTCAATTTCTTTTTCAAAGACTTGAATTCTTGTCATATAGGTCTTTTCACTTGGTTGTTTAGAGTTATCCCAATATATTTTGTATTATTTGTGGTGATTTGTAAAGAACGTTGTTTCCCTAATTTCTTTTTCAGCCCATTTGTATATAAGAGGGCTGCAATTCTGCAATTCTTTTTTTTTTTTAAAGTTAACTTTGTATCCACCCATTTCACTGAAGATGTTTATCAGGTATAGAAGTTCCCTGGTAGACTTTTTTGGGTCACTTATGTATATTACCAAATCATCTGTAAATAATGATACTTTGACTTCTTACTTTCCAGTTTGTATTCCCTGATTTCCTTCAGTTGTCTTATTGTTCTAGCTAAAACTTCAAGTACTATATTGAACAGATATGGAGAGAATGAACAGTCTTTTCTTGTTCCTTATTTTAGTGGAATTAATTTGAGATTTCCTCCATTTAATCTCATGTTGGCTATAGACTTGCTGTACATTGCCTTTATTTGTTTAAGTATGTCCCTTGTCTTTCCCAGACTTTCATCATGAAAGGTTTTAGATTTTGTCAAAGGCCTTTTCTGCATCTGAGATTTTTTTTTTCTTTCATATGGTGGATTACATTGACTGATTTTTTGTATGTTGAACTATCCCTGCATCTCTGAGATAAGGCCTACTTGGTCATGGTGGATGTTCTTTGGTTTGTGGAATTTTTTTTTTTTTTTTTTTTTTTGGTTTTTCGAGACAGGGTTTCTCTGTGTAGCCCTGGCTGTCCTGGAACTCACTCTGTAGACCAGGCTGGCCTTGAACTCAGAAATCCACCTGCCTCTGCCTCCCAAGTGCTGGGATTAACCAGGCGTGCACAACCACTGCCTGGCTGGTTAGTGGAAATTTTAATGAGTATTTTCACATCAATGTTCATGAGAGAAATTAGTCTGTAATTCTCTTTCTTTGTTGAATCTTTGTGTGATTTGGATATCAGGATGATTGTGGACTCATAAAATGAATTTGGCAATCTTCTGTTTCTATTTTGTGGAATAATTTGAGGAGTATTGGCATTAGTTTTTCTTTGAAAGTCTGGTAAAATTCAATGTTAAAACTATCTGGCTCTGGGAGTATAGATTCTTAAAATATGACCTAATGATTCTTTGGTCTCTTAGGAGTGGGTTACATGGCCTTCTGGGTTATACTAGGCTTGTAGGAAGTGCTGTCCTTACCTTCCTGGGTGATAGCCCACTCTGATTGGTAAGTTTTCTGCAGATCAATAATATGAAGATGAACTGTCATGCTGTTTAGATGAATTAATGATTTCATGGAATTCCTGGTTGATTTAAGTAGTTTTAGGAAGTTAGATTGATTTAAATAATTTTGGGAAGCTAGGCTAGTTGATAGAAAGTTAATTAACAAGAATAGAATTGCCCCCTTCTCATAGAATAGCAAGAGCTTCACAGGTGAGAAAAGGAATACAGTGAGCCTACATGTGTTACAAGCACGCAATTGTAGTAGCAAGAAATATAGGCTTGGGACAAGATAATGATTGAAGAAAATATTTATTCTAGGTTGGGCCTGAGTTCCTTGATCTTGTGATCTAGGGATTTGGAAACAGGTTTTCAGTGTGCATCATGAAAAGGAAGGTTATGAATAAAGAGTAAATAATTCTATTATGGATATAAGAATAGAGGATAAATAATTAGCCAGTTTAGCTGAACAAGACTTCAAAGCCAGGACATAAGATAGATGATGATGTGTTCCTTAGTAAATACAAATTGTCATCAGCTAAGCATAGGGAGAAACTTGCTGCTATAGACTTGGCTTGCTTAAACTTTGTTAATCAATGACAAAAGAATTATTGTGGGCTGGAGAGATGGCTCAGTGGTTAAGTGCACTGACTGCTTTTCCAGAGATCCTAAGTTCAATTCCTAGCAACCACCTGGTGGCTCATAACCATCTGTAATGGGATCTGATGCCCTCTTCTGGTGTGTCTGAAGACAGCTATAGTATACTCATATACATAAAATAAATAAATATTAACAACAAAGAATTATTGCTTTATAGTTACGTTGAAGTTGTGGAGAGAAACACAGATGAGAATATTTAGTTAGAAATAAGTTTCAAAAGAAGAATACATAATTGATAATCATGTTGTAATTTTCCTTTTGTGTAATGACTTTAATCTGTTTTTGAAGAATATGTTTTTGTGGTGATTGTTTTTAGAGAATATGTAACTTGTGGCTATGTGGTAATCTTTTTCTTACATAGAGAACATTGTCTTAGATGGTATAAAAAGACTAAGAGGAAAAATAAAGTTGCTGGAGCTTGCTCCATCCATCAAATCTGTATTAAGTATGTGTGTGTAAGTATGATGGGGGTGTGTGCATTCATATATGTGTAAAATATATGTGTAAAATGGTTGAAGCCTGCTTATTGGAGCTTTGCTTCATCCACTCAGTGTGTGAATGTGTATATGTCTGTATGTATGTATGTATGTGTGTATGTGTGAGGTTGTTGGAGTTTGTCTTGCTTTATCCACTGAGTGTGTGTGTGTGTGTGTGTGTGTGTGTGTGTGATTTTCCTCCCTTTTTTCTTTTCTCTTCTCTAGCCCCCAAAGAATTTAAAGAGTTCAGAGTTTCTTGCAGATCACAGAGAGTGCCAGTCCCAATGAGAAAGACTTCAGAGAAAAGTCTGCCTAAGGATTGATTACTCTAGTAACTGTCTGCCACTCACAGCAGCCTCCGTCAGGTGCTGTCTGAACCAACCAGGTCAGTCCTACCTGTGCTGTTCCATGTCAGTCCAGGACTCCACACCAGCCCCTCCTCCGATTATCCTGTTGGAAACCGTACCTAGACAGCAGCTAAGGTTGCTTCTGGTCCAGCAGGGAGTCTCTGACTGCAAGTGCCTACCTGTTCTTCTGGCTGGTGTGTTCTACACTTAAGCACTTTCAAGTTGAGTGGAGATTGAAGGAGCCTACAAACTAGCATAAGACTTTGATATGCTAATAGACACCTCAGGCATATGTTAATGAAAGAGCTAGAGATAGGGTGAATACCTCCTTTTAACAGGTAGAAGCCATTTTCCTAAGTCTCTGAGTTGCTTTGTCTAAAGGCTAGACATTGGAGAAAGTGAATTCTTCTGCTCAAACCTTTCTAGTGCTAAAATCACACACACACACACACACACACACAAACACGCGCCACTACATCTGTTGTACTTTGTTGTTTATGGCTAGTATAAAGCCACTGTGGGTGCTCAGCATGTTTTGTTTATCCATTTATCTTTGATGGAATAAATGCTTTTTTTCATAGGCAATAAAATAATAGCATCAGCAAACGTGGAAAACCCACTTTTCTTTTAATAGGGTTGTGATGTTTTCTTCAGAATGCATTTTTCTCTTTCTGACAAAACTTTTGATTACTTTATATTCTGTCAGAACAATTAGAATTAGACATTTTAGTGAGAGAACCTAGATTTTCAGAGCATATGAAACAGTCTCTCTTTCTCTTTCTTTTTATATGATTTATTTTTATTTTATGTACATTGGTGTTCTGTATGCATGTGTGTCTGTGTGAGAGTATCAGATCCCCTGGAAGTAAGGTTACAGACAGTGTAAGCTTCCATGTAGGTGCTAGGAATTGGATCAAGGTCTTTTGAAAGACCAGCCAGTGCTCTTAACCGCTGAGCTATCTCTCCAGTCCTGAAACACAGTCTCTTAAGAGTGGGTCATATGGCCTGCTGGGGTTGTAGGGAGCACTGTCCTTACCTAGTCTGCTGCATTGCAAGGAGATTCAGTTCTCAGGGTCTGTGCAGCAAACAATAGGTGGCTGAACTATTCACTCCATGGGAACTAGGGGTGATTTTCTCACCTTAACCTTGAAAATCACTAGGTTTTTGTTGTTGTTTGTTTGTTTTGTTTTTCTTTCTGCTGTTTTTCTTTCTTCTGCTGTTTCTTTCAGTTCCATTTGCTTCTCCTTTGAGCATTTTTTTTCCCTGTGCTTTTACTGGAGATTATTTTTAGAGACAAGATATGAAAGAAAGTGACAAATCTGAACAGGGCCCAGCACACTGCCACTTGTGAAGTGTTTTCAGTGTGGAGGCAGGGGCAACTTCCAGGAAATTAGAGCAGGCCTGGGGAGTGGGGCTTACCCCAGGCCTAATGTCAGCACTGAGAGTGCTTGTGGGCACTGTAGTTATTTTGAAAGACTCAGAATGAAAGTACAGAACCCGGACAGAGATAGAAACTATAGAGGGCAAAAGTTTAAGAAGGGATTTATTTTTAATGTTAAGGGAGAGGGTGGATTATGAGTAAAACTGTAGTTCAGATACAAACCTCTAGGAAGTCCCAAGCTTTATGTTTTGCTGCATGGTTGTATATTCTGGGTCAGAAGCTAGCCAGGTATACCTGCCTGATAACTAGAAGATGTTCTGTTAGTCTAAGAGAAAAAATCATTGGATGTGGGCAGAGGGAAGATGAAGGATGGATTAAAATGTTTAAAGTCTGATGAGCAAGCTGGCACTAATGGAGTTGGTATAGATGTATTGTGTGTACAAAGGTATGCTTATGCATATGTCTATACATTGATGCCAGAGGCGAAATCAAAGACCAATAGGCATATTGCTGAGAACAAAAACTCTCACCATTTTTTTTTTCCCCAGTATAAACTAAAACAGACAACTGGTTTGAGGTCCACGACTTTCTAAGGCTTTGTGAATCTCATCTTTCTGTATAACCAATTGAAAGAATTTACTCATCTTTTACCTAAAAAAGGAACTTGCTCATAGAAGCTGAAGGCTGTGAGGGCAGTTCTCAGCTTGTTATACATTTTTTCTATATAAAGTTTCCTCTTTCCCCAAAAGTCCTGTGGCTAGCCTAAGGTGCTGTGCCACTCACTGTTAAAACACTTTTAATCTTTATTTTATGGGTATAAGTGTTTGCCTGCATATTTTTACTTTTATCACAAATACACTTAGTACCTTCAGAGGCCAGAAGAGGACATCAGATACCCTGCAACTGGATTTACAGTTGCATTTAGGGTTCTGGGAACCAAACGTGGATCCTCAGCAAGAATAGCAAATGTTCTTAACTGCTGATCCATCTTGTCATCCCATGTCAGGTATTGTATTTCTCATCTTATGGTTATTATCTTTGTTATGGAGCTCACTTTTTGATTGAAGATATAAATATCACACATGGCTGGTTATGAAGATTAAGTGACCAAGTTTGTTAATTTGTCCAGCAAATGCACACCGTATACCTGATATGCATGCTAGGCACCAGCTAAGGCTCAGGGTCACAATAGTGAGATAGATGGGTACCTGCTCTTGAGAGGCAAAATGAGTTTTTCCTTTAAGAAACTCACAAATTCATGTTAGCCTCCAAATCCTCCATCTGTAATACCAGAAACATATAGAAGCCAGAGAATGCTTCAATCTTGCTTCAGGGTGACTGATGGACAGACCTGAGCTGTGTGTACAAAGTGAGGTGCTATGGTGCCGTGACCTCTCTTCAGGCATGCCTCCTTAGGGAAGGGAACAGGGGTGACACAAAGACAATCAAACTGAAACTCATTATGGTATCATGCAAGGTGTGGAAGATACAAGATTCTGGTATTTTAACGATGATGTTGGGTCTCGCAGTGTTTTTCCCCCAAGCCACAGTGAGGAAACACTGTCTTACTAGAGGAATCATCTAGAAGGAATACTGCTTTTCTAGTTTTTAGTATTTGATATATGGGAAAGAAGAAAGGCAAGACCGGGTCAAACTGCAACTTAGGGAAAAAAATGTTTTTTTGTGGCTTGGAAACTTCTTAAAGTGGGGGCCACTCAATGCCTTTGAACTTGGGCTTAAGTTTCTCTACTCATTGCTTGTACAGTCACTGGCAGTTAGGGAGGATGGCCAGCAGGGCTTGCAGCCTTCCTTCAGATGGGGAATTCTCTTGTATCTTTATGCAGGCAGAACAGAGTAAACAGTAATGATATTCCTCAGGACTGTTCTATCTTTTGGCTTCTCTGGTCCACAGTGGAGTAAGAAGAACTTTAGTGAGGTACTTACAAAATACACAAACACTACCGAAAGCTTGATACACACACACACACACACACACACAACACACACACACACACACACACACACACACACACACACACCAGTTGGATACTGTTGACATTTCATCTAGGCTCCATTCCACAGTTACCTGGCAACAGCCAGGTGTGCCTGACTCACTATAAAAGGGATGCTTGCCCCCTCCTCTCTTTCTTGCTCTCTTCTCTTCTCCTCTTGTTTTTGTTCTCTTCCCCTCTTCCCCATCTCTCCCCATTACCCTCCCCCTTTCTCTCTGCGTGTTCCTGTATGAGCTGTACTCCCCTATTCCTCCTCCTCCCCCTCCCCTCTTTCTCTATCTCTACTACCTCCTCAACTCCCCTCCCCATGCCCTAAATAAACTCTATTCTCAGGGGGAAGGGATGCCTTAGCATGGGCTCTGCAGAGCCACCCCCTTCCCCCATACCATACCCTCACCTTCGCCAGACACATCCCTGGCTTCTCTTTCTTTTTATAAAACACAACAGATACCCTGCTAGTTGATTTGACCATTGTTCTCTGAGAAAGACATGCTTCCTCTTTCCAGAATGCTTTGTATTATACTTGGAACTCCTCTTGTTATAAAATTTTGTTTTCCATTAACTCAGTTTTGTCTGTATTGGATTCTGGTGAGAAAAGTATTATCATGGGATCCAAGAATAATCCAATAAAAAAGACATTTGTTGAATGTATAATTCATAACTCCACAAAGATACGCCTAAAAGAAAATGACAAAAACTTATTTGAGGCAGCTTATATCAACTCTGACAGCATGTATTGTACATGGAAATGTATTTAATGCCTTTTGAGCGGGAACTATATTTCAAGGTAACTGAAAAACCTCAGTGGACAAGAGCAAGTTCTGTTCTGCATAATGCAGATATCTAATTTAGAGCATCAGGTCCTTGTACCAACTAATAGGAAGCTGGACCCAGACAAGGACTATCAAATAACTTGAAATCCAGACATACATATGGTGCCAAAGTAACATAAGCATGATATGAAACCATCATCAGGCTGCACTCACCGTAAGGCAGTGGTGAAGTGGTGCACTTTGTGATTCAATCTCGTCAAAGATGAGTAGTTGGGAGATACTTAACCTGTAGGTGAACCATCTAGGAAATAAAGGGAAGAGAAACATGGTAAAGGACACCACCAGCCAACAAAGCAGGGCCTCCATAGCTTCTGACCCAGTGGCTGCAAGGATATATTCTAGGAAAGATACTAGAGTCTAGACTAAAAGATGAGAGAGAGCACCTGGGAATATAGTTCAGTATTAGAGAATTTTCTTAGCATGTGCAAGGCCCAGGGTTTAATCTCTACTGTTGAAAAAAATAAAAGGGAATGAAGAGAGGAAGGAAAGGAAAGATAAAGAACAGACAAAACAGGGAGGTGCAATGGGTTAGGGATTGCTTCCTAGTTTGGACAAGGAACCTAGAAAGGACATCTGGAGAATTCAGATAATATGCTAGCTATTAAATGATGATGATTAAATATAATTTTTAAGTTTACATGTAAAAGTTGTTTTGCTTAATAATAAAGTTGTTTTTAAAAATGCATTTTATAGGGTAATAACACAATGTCTTTGGCTTATTTTTTGCAAACATTACACAGCTGAACATTACACTTGAAATGGACTGTGACATCCAGGCCACCCTGGGGATGAGCTGTGCCTGGATGCTCAAACTACAACAGTTGTCAGGGACTAGTGGACAATATGAATTTAAGTACTGAGCACAAAGTTTATGTTTTCTGAAGGTTGAAGTCTGAAAGTAAGAGTAAAAAAGGGATGGAATAAAGTATTGAGTTCAAAATAGCAAGAAAGGCGGTATTGTAGGGAGTGAAGGGGGCACGATGCATGACTTTATTATAATGTTGCTGTCAGAACATAATTTCCACCTATTAGCATGAATGATTTATATAAATAACTTTTGCACTTACTGCTACCTCAAGTCTTCATTGACTAGAATAAATCTGTCACCATGAGGGAATGGTTAAACAAATCATATGTCTATGTGAAGTTCGATGAGCCACTGACAGTTAAAATTTGGGTTGAAGTTATCATTCTGAGTTACTCTTCAGTAATGCAAAAGCATGTTCATGACATGTTCAAGGCAGGACATCCAACTCTGTCAGAACACAGCCCCCTCCTGTAAGGCAGGTAATTCAGCCTTGTGGCTTGCTGAGGGGTGAAGGAGTGCTATTTAATGTTGCCTTAGGAGCACTGATAATTTTTTTAAAAAATGAGAAAAAAAATGAATACGAAGAGACAGAAAAAGCCGTTGTGTTGACTGAATGGGGTGATATTGCTGTCTGTTTAACATAAGGCAGTGGGTTCTCTCACCACATTGGTACATGTGGTGAATTTTCTGACACAATAAGGACTCTTCAGTTTACTCATCTTCAAAACTGAAAGGTGAAGAGTTGAAGCCCTTTTGCCCTTTTCAGAATGACTAATCCTCTGATAGCTTCTTCCTTACCAAGTAAAGGACTTACAGTTGGCCTGAAAAGGTGACTTTGTTCTCACTGATGGGACTTGCAGAAAGAAACCCAGTCCTTTGGCAAAGTGTCTGGCTGTTCTCTGTGGCTCACTCAGCAGAGGCTGGCCAGGCCTGTAGTGCTCCAGAAAGATGGCTCTGGCTTCTCACAGGCTACCAGAAGAAAACAGGGGCTTTCCAAATTCTCATGTCAGCTGAAAATTCTGAAAAGACTGGTTTCTCAAGGTGGGAAAATGACCCAGAGTATGTTAGGAAATATCTTTTCAGAGATGGGGAAACTGAGCAAGAGCTTGCTGAGTAAGCCTGAGGCTCCAAGTCCAGATACCTAGCACTCATGTAAAAGCCTATTGTGGGCAGCATTGGTGGGGAGAGGAAAGAGGGAAGAGAAGGGAAGATCACTGGGGCTTGCTGGTCAGGTAGTTTAAATGAGAGAGAGAGAGAGAGAGAGAGAGAGAGAGAGAGAGAGAGAGAGAGAACCCAGTAATTTCCATAAATTCTAGGGTCAATGGGAAACACCTGTTTCAAAGGAATAAGATGGCACCCAACATCCTTTGGTCTCTGAATGCACACACATGTATATAGAACCCCCACCCCAAAACTCCACCTTTCCCTTTTGAGTATTGAATCGTGGGAATCTCAGGAGCAATTCAGACATTGAGGAAAAACTATGTCCTGGACAGGAAAGATCTCTAAGTTTCATTGTCTATCAAGTAAAGCCAGCATTAGAGCAACAGGGCTCATAGGATCCTGTTTACATACCTGCATGCATACATACATACATATATACATACATACATACATACATACATGTGACCTTAACATACAAAAAAAAAGGGAGACACTCACCAAACTCTAAGGAATATGAGAAACTAGAAGGCAGATGGACTACTAAAAAGGATTTAATATTTTCCTTACTTTGTATATTCCTGTATTTGGGGTTTCTTTTTATAATAGTATGTATTCATTTAGTCCCTATGAAAAAAAAATTTAACAACAGAAAGAAACTCATCCACTCCTGGTAGAAATATAAAAATGACAGTCATCTGAAAACAGGAGTTTTTCAAAAAGTTAAATAAGTCACTATAGGTCCCAGTTTCTCCACTACTATGCTTTTCTCTGAAAAAGAAGCACATGTCCACACAAGGACCTGAACTGAATGCCAGATACATATCCAGATCTGTCCCCCCAAAACAAAATACAAACAGTAAGATAAATAAATAAGCATAAAGAAGTTAGAAAAGAAAAGAATAAACACTCTATATTTCAATTAATAGAACCTGAACTATGATAGATTCAAATCAGTGGTTGAACGGACATAGAAGTTAGGAGGGGTTGAAGGGCTGCGAGAATGATATATGGTTAAACTTTGAAATAATCTGAGAACAAATAAAATGTAAAAAAGAACACCTTACTCCCTTGGAAAGGCAGCTGCTAACAATCCCTCTAAAATACTCTTATTCAAGATTTTTCCATCTGGGAACCTGCTATGCCAACTTGTCTATCAGCTGTACTTGAAGAATCATCCAGATGGGTTGAAATGTAAATGAGCAAATTTGAAGGTTAGTGTTGTTCTCATTGCTTTAGAAAACATAGCCTGAGATAAATGTCAATCCTGAGAGTGAGTGGACTTCACACACTGCCCTGAAGAACTGCAGTGAGAACTGGGGAGGGAGGGGCAGTTTTTCCTTAAGTGGATTTCCCCCAGCTTTCTGCTGAAGTTCAGGGCTGCACAAGTGAAACTTTCTGGAAGCCACTATCTTTACAGTGTGGTGGTGGCAAACCATAAATCATTCTGCCTCCCTGAGAAGTTCTGACAGCCTTAGAAAACATCTGAATTAGCAGCCAACTTCAGATTCTCACACTTACCGGAAATGTTTGATGAGCTAGACAGACAGACACACACACAGAGAGGGGTGGGGAGAAGAACCTTTGTTCCTTACCAGGGAGAAAGAGGAATATGAATATATAACTATATGCATAGACTCAGAAAAATTCCAACTACCTCTTAAAGGGTAAAATTTCCTTTTATAGCTAGACAAATGGGCAACTTGCTCAAACTCCTGTTTCGTTAACGCTGAGAAGGATATACCTGGTTCTCTCTGAATCCACAATATATAATCTAATACATAATACAACATAAATAATACCAACAGAGAACATTTTCCTGTGTACTTCAGGACAGCCCTGTGTTGTTTTCAGTGTTATGAAGTCCTTATAACCCTTCTCTGTTTAGGGGGGCTACATTGAGGTAGGCCTCATTCCCATATCCCCAGCTGTCTTGCTGCTCAGCATGGTTCTAGTCCAGCATCATGGGCACTTCCTGGATGCTTATTGGAAAGGGAGAGTCAGGTTCCACCCAACACTGGTCTTCTCAGAATTTGTGTTTTGTTAAAGTTTGATCAGAACCAAATACACAGGAGACCAGAGTAAAGAGACACAGCCATTGAGAAGAGACAAAGGGCTCAGGCTATCAGATCTTATGTGACACTGGCCAAAGAGCTAAAGAAAGTGTGTGGTAAGAGGAATGTTTAAGAAGTGGGGACTGGGCAGAGGCCACTGCTGATGGGCAATGTTGGCACTACTTAGGATGGAGGATGCTGGCCAAACAGTCCTGTGGTGTGAGGGTTCACAGGCCTCCAGCTCTTTCTCATAGCTGATTTGTCCCGGGAAGCTCCCTCTCAATAATGTGGCATACACACTGTCATGCATCTGTCTTGTTGGGGTTTCTTGACCGCTCTTGAGAACAAGATATGGAAGAAGCCATGCGTGCTATGCTAAGTCTGAAGTACCTCTTAGTCCCTGTTTTTGTACTTTTGTGTTCAGTCAATGTCTTAATGAATAATTGGTTGTATGCTATGCTGGGCTGCCAAATTCTGTCCTCCGCTGCCTAGGGTATGACCCAGTCTCTCTTGACGTTTAATAGAAATGCAACTGGTATTGAGCCTGAAATTGCCTATATCTTTGATAAACATTCCTTTTGGGGAAGATGCCAGAAAGCAATGTGGGTAAAGTTTGGGAATAGTTTGGAGAGAATATTTAAGTTTTCTCACTTATAGTTTTCTCTCTCATAAAGTCTCCATCTTATTGAGGAGAAAAAGGCTAGTCCAGAGAAAAGAGATCACTCTGAGGTCTGGGAGAGCTTGGAGTGACATTTATGTTATCATATAACTAGTGGCTAAAGCCATTTCCTCCAGGGTTGTCATCTGTTTCTTCCAAGCTCACTGAGAGTCTGGTTATGCCAGCAATTCTCCAGCCCTCCTAGACATGGCTTTGTGGTTTCCTCCAAATCTCCCTATTTTTGCATTAAGCAGCAGTGAGGTGTATGAATCAGGCTGCTATAACAAGCATGCCCCTTGAGATGGCTTTAGTGGACCAGCCCCAGTGATCACCAGCACCTGTTCTGAAGCTCAGCCTGGAAGCAGTGACAAGATGGCATGTGACAAGGATACTCACAAGACCAGATGGAAACTGTGTGGTTTGGGGTCAGGAAGCCAAGTGCCTGGCTGTCAGGTGCCACCCACAGTCCAGGTCCCACCATCAAGTCAGGTGTCTCTGGGTTTCATCAGCTCTAAAATTATGAGTTGACAGTCGGCTGGCACGGAAGTTTGGAAACTAAGCTATCAGCAGATCCTTCCAGGCTTGAATGTGGTTTAGACATCCTGAAAGGTGGCAGGTGGAAATCACACCACCAGGATGAGTTACAGTCTCTGAGTCTGTGTGTGTGCGTGTGTGTGTGTGTGTGTGTGTGTGCGCGCACACACACACACACACACACACGCGCACACACACAAAGAACTGATCTTTGTTCTTAATAATCAGATAAGTAAAGACAGATTAACAAACAGGATGGTTTTTATAACAAATAAAACAAAAACAAAGTCTACTTAATATTTAAAACAAATTCAAGATTTTGTGATGTTGCCCAGCAGATAGAAAACTTACTAGAATCTTTAAATGTTTATTGTGTTGAACATCCCATACTGCACACACAGTTATGCAATTTGTTTCTCGAAATGCTTTCATAGTAAAAAAGTCAAACTCTTCCTTAACTGCTTCTCACCACCACCCTGACTTTTTCTGGAGGAAAATTGTAGCCATTTGGTTTGAAGCCTTCTCAAAGTCTTTCCTGTACCATTATACACAAACATATTATGGTGGTTTGTATTAGTGTGAACTCTGCTAGCTCTAGAGTCACCTGGGAGATGGTCCTCTGAACGCACCTGTGTGTTGGAGAAGACATATGTTAACTGATAAGGGAAGACCCATCTGAATAGTGGGTGGCACCATTCCCTGAGGAGGGAATCCTGGATTGTATAAACGTGGAAATTGTCCTGATCATTAGCATACCATGCATTCATTCATTGCTGTCTTCTATGCATAATGAATTTGATGTGACCAGATGTTTCAAGTTCCTGCCACATTTTCTACCATGATGGATTTCACCTTGAACTGTGAGCCAGAAAAAATACTTTCTTTTTAAAGTGGCTCTTGTCAGGGTACAGCAAAAGGAAAAGAAACACCAACACATACATTCCCAGACATGTTGACTTTGCTATTGACAATGCTAGCTCATTAAGCATATGATATGCAAGTTGTTTTGATTATTTAGAACCATAGGGGTCTTTCCATATTTGTATAAGTTGACCTTCATCATCTTGTTTACAGGATAAATGCACTATGCTGTATGTAACTGTCTCCTGGTGATTTTCCATCATCAGCAACTTGTGTTGTCATCCATGTGAAGCTAGTAAAATGCTGTGAGCCAAGGATGGACAACTTTACATCTTAACAGATGTCATCATAGTCCTTCCCAATGTAGCAGGATCAATTTTCACATTCTCAGGACTAGGTGAGAGTACTTGATTCATCACTCCCAATATTTGCTACTAAGCTCAAAACAAGTATGTACTAGAAAGATAAAAATATTATCCTTGTTGAACATGCATGTCTACTTTCATGATTACTACTTGTGTATGTGTGTTCAAGATTTGCATGTGCACGTTCATATGTGTGTGTGCAGGTGTGCACCCACATGTGTGAGTGTGGATGTGGAAGCCTGAAATTGACATGTATGTCTTGATCATTTTTTACCTTATATATTGAGTCAGGGTCCCTTATTTGAATCCAGAACTTACTGATTCAGCTAACCAGCTCACCAGCTTGCCCTTCGGATCTCCTGTCTATGATTCCTGAATCCAGAGATTATAGAAGAGCCACCACACCTCTGCCATTTACATGGGTGCTGGGGATTTAATTCGAGGTCCTCACACTTGCATGAAAAGAGGTTTACTCACTAAGCCATCTGTACAGCCCCACAATTATTAATTTTCAGATATTTTTCTTTTCTCACTCAGAAACTGTTCATACTTTTGCACATTTTAAAATTTGGGTATTATTATTATTATTATTATTATTATTGGTTGGTGGGAATTGAGTTTCTTTTCTAATAGAAATTGCAAAGCAGGTAGCAACTTACAGAACTAGAAAGTCACAAAAACATTGCTCACATAGAAGGAGAAAAAAAACCTGTGGTGTGTGTACGTTTTGTTTCCATAGCGTGACTTTAACACCCACACACCTTTAGCAAGTGTAATGAAGCCCCCAAGTCTACAAAGGCAAAGATGAAAGAGAAACCAGTAAGTCTATCATATAGACTTACTTGAGTACCATTGGGGAAGGTTCTTGCTTCTGAAATCCACCCTCATGTCCTGCACAAAGCTTTATTTCAATCTGAGGGGGGGGCTCTCCCATAGGAATCTGGAGTTTCAAATTTAGGCTAGTGTTTGTCTGTTGCCTTTGTAAGGAAATGACGTAAACTCATGGCCCCCGCTTGGAGTTATCTGAGGGGCTTATCATGCTCTGGTACAGAGCAAAAAAGCATCCAGGTGGTAGCGGGGGGCCCAGGGCCAGGGTGAACCACGCTCAACCACAGCTCAGTTTATCTCAACATCACATCTCTCAGGGAGAAGAAGAGGGTTGGGGGTTTGAGAGAATTGTGGCATGGTGCCGAGGGGCCAAGGAGAAAGGACAGCCATGACAGGAGAGTCATTGTCTCAGTGATAATTCTGATACATGTCGGCAGGGCCCTGGAGCCAATAGAGATATAAGATGGGTAAAAAGATCTATGTGTGACATGGCTGATTCAAAATTCTGTTTTATTTGACTTCGTACTGGCCAAAGCAGGCTCCTGCTAGTCTGGGAAACAGCTGTGGCTTATGTGATGTCTGCACCTGCATGGAAGCAGATAGCAGGCTGAGATTATCACTGAGGAGACCCAGGTGAGATCTGTAACATATCCACTTAGTGATAACACAGGGACAGAGATGCAGGCGTCACTATCCTGCAGGGTCTGTGAAAGCCTTGGCCACCAGTGTCTGATTGGGAAGGTCTGAAGCATCACAGTTCTGGCAGTCTCTAGATGATGCTTCTTCAGTTGCTGCTGTCCCAGGGACCATGCTTTGAGAACTGTCGAGTGAGTGATAACTTGCCTGAGAAACCTTTAATTTGGGAGCAAAAAGATGGCTGGAGCTGAGAAGGCAGCTGTGCCCATGGTCTCTCCACTCCTGCTGTTGAGAGAGGGGAAACAGAGACTCAGAGCAAACTCTTTGACAGTTACATTTGCAGATGAGATGAGAAGCAATGTCTGCAGTAAAGCTGAGTGTCCTTAAAAGGGCACCCTACCCTAAGCTAGGGGCCCCTACCCTAAGCTAAAGACCATTCGGGAGAAGCAGACACGGTGAAGCACCTGTGGAACACACTTTATATTCCTTACATCAGAAGGCTTTTGGTCATTTTTAGACATTTTTGAGGTGGAATCACCATCTATTTCCCAGACTTATCTTCAATTCCAGGACTCAAGAGATCCTTGTACCACAGCCTCCCAAGAACATGGTATCACAGATAGGCACTTCCAAGCCTGGCTTGATTTTAGACACTTTTCAGTAACTTCTGGTGATAACAAGTGATGATCTAATTCTTATGTAGCCTTATTTCCTATCTTTACAATATAATTTTTGTATTTTTATCAGTACCAATGAATAGTTTATAGTGACATTAAAGTTGTTTACTGCAGAGTCATGTAGCAAGTAGTTATGAAAATTCATTACTTATACAGCCTTTTGGTTTTTTTCCTGCCATTTCTAATTGTTTTTCTTTTCTTTCTACAATATTTTATCCCACAAAGTACCATTTCTGAGGCTAGAAAGATGACTCAGCACTTAGGAACCCTGGCTGCTCTTCCAGAGCATCAGGGTTCAGTTTTTTATCACCCAATGGCCGCTCACAACCATGTGTAACTCCAGTTCCAGGGAACTCCAGTTCCAAGGAATCTGCTGTCCTCCTGGTCTTTGTGGGCACCAGGCACTCACATGGTGTACAGATACACATGCAGACAAAACACCTATACACACAAAATAAAAACTCTTTATTTTTAAATCTCTTTTTAAAATACCATTTCCGCCAGTCCCTGTAACAGACATCTATGAAATCCTCTTTTCTTTGGAAGGATTTTTCCATCTCTATTCCTGTTACATTTTTCCCAAAATTTACTCACTCAATCAAAATAAATAAGCAAACAAAAGTTTTTCCTTCTCTTTCTCTCTTTTTAAATATTTATTTATTTTTAGCTTATTTGTATTAATTTTTTTTTTTTTTGCATGCTTGTCGGACTCCCTGAAACAGGGGTCATGGATGGTTGTGAGCTACCATGTGAATGCTGGGAGTCAAACTTGGCTCCTCTGCAAGAGCAAGTGCTCTTAAACACTGAGCCATCTCTCTACTCATTCCTTATCTCTTACATTCCTGTTTTAGAAGCCATACTTATTTAAGGACACAAAACCTCTTTGGAGTTACAGGAAGTAAAAGACTGAACAGTTTGATGCATACAGCATTATCCTGTGTGACTTCTGTGAAGTCCTTTCCTGGATATGTGCTGACCCTACAATTGGCCATGCAGGAGCTTTTTGCTATAAGAACCGTATCTTTTATAATAACTTAATCATAGGAGATGCACTTTCCTGTCCTTTCTTATCATGGCTCTTCCTTCTCATACTTCAATTCTGAGCATAAGTGTTACCTCCGCAGAGAGGCTGACCCTGTTCTCCATCTGAAGCAGCTCTGTTCCACTTCCTTCCCACCACCCACCCACCTCCTGTCATATCATCCAGGGTCATTATGTCACGTCACACACTAGTGTCATCGACTCCAATTAGTAGTCCCCTGATTGTTGGAACATAACTTGAACAAAATCTGCCAGAGCCTGACCAAGATCCTATGTTGAAACTCCAACCCCATACCCATCAGTGCTGTTGACAGATATAGTCATCCCAAATTAACCCACATCCTGATCGAGGATAAGGACGATATCGACCTTCCGAGACTGTAAAGATTACATACAAGCGTAGATTATTTAACAAGTTGTGAGATACAGCACTAATGTTGCTTTCTGTTTTTGTTTGACCTAGAGAAGAGAACTTTATATTTTTCTTCTCTTTGGGTCAGTGGATGAAGAAATGCCCTAACGTGAACGTCTAAGTTTGTGGAACAGTTTTCTTGAAGGGTGTGAATTATAGGTAGGAAGGGAAAGGGAAAAGAACGGGACTTCTAAAATTAGTCATCCTTACATTCAAATCCAAGCTGCCACTTTTACGTGAATTAAGGAAACTCCACGAGCTACTCAAAGACTCCTGATCTCAATCCTGCTGGTAGAACTCAGTAGGAAGTCTGCTTGATGTTTTTCTGGCACAGTTATTCCAAATGTGGTTAATATGAAAACTGGGCTATCTCTAATCCCACGAGCAATATTAATTCCATGATAGGGTCTTTCTTTCTTAAAGCATAGTTTATTTTTCATATAATTTTTTGACTAACAATAGTTGTAGGCATTTGTGGAGTGGGATGTGGTGATGCTTAAATATATGAATGCATTATACACACACACACACACAAAGATTAAATCTAGTTAATTAAATACCTTGCCCATTTTGATTATGTGTGTACTGAAAACAATTAAAAATCTACTCAGTAATTTTGAAATGTAAAAACATTGTCATCAGCTAAGGTCCCCATGCAATGTGATAACTGAAAGACTGGGATCTGAGACCCCGATGTGTCACCTGCTAGGAAGATGCTTTTGGCACTGTGGTCTTAGCAACCGTGAGACTGAAAGAGAATGTTCTAGAAGAGGCCTCTGGCTTGCAGTCCCCACCAAGAAGCTCCACTTTGGGTTTTCTTTGCAGGACTGGAGATTTTTATGTGGTTGCTTTGATGTGGCCATTTTGAAGCTGAGAACGTTTTGACACACTGTTTTGATGCTGTGGAAATTTTCTGACTTTTAAAAAAAAGACTAGCCATTGAACTTTTAACTTTTGAACTAATGGTCACACACCACAAGGTTAGGCAGAGCTACAAAAGTTGGTGTGGAGGGCATGAAGTCCTTGTGCTCACAGGTAGATACTAGGGAAACCAGGAATGTTAGACACAGATGCTTGCCACTTCAAAGGAAGGAGATGTTTATCTGTTTTCCATCAGGAAAGCTGGGGAATGGATGTAATTTATAACCTGGTGGTCTTTGTGATATGTAGAGCCAGGCATCATCCGAATTCCCCTATTATGATTGTTTATCCTAGACTCTTCCTCCCTAGACCTCGAGCATTGCGTCTCAGTCAATACAATCCATTCCTGTGGGAGATGTCACTTGTACTTTATAAAAGCCTAGGTGACTCTGTGTTATCTTAGAAAAAGACCAGTCTGACACCCACAGGCTATTAGTTTTACCTCTGTTACTCTTTCTAGAACCTTATCTTAAGCATTGTTTCTGAGTCAACAGAATCCACCTTATGGAAGATGCCATATGTACTTTCTAAAGAGTTTCAATATGACCAAGCTATTCCACTCCTGGGCATATACCCAGAAGATGCTCCGACATGTAATAAAGATACATGTTCCACTATGTTCATAGCAGCCATATTTATAATAGCCAGAAGCTGGAAACAACCCAGATGTCCCTCCACAGAGGAATGGATACAGAAAATGTGGTACATTTACACAATGGAATACTACTCAGCAACTAAAACAATGACTTCATGAAATTCGCAGACAAATGGATGGATCTTGAAAATATCATCCTGAGCGAGGTAACACAGTCACAAAAGAATGAACATGGCATGTACTCACTGTTAAGTGGTTATTAGCCCAAAAGTTTGAAATACCCCACAGTCACTTCACAGCAACAGTAGGGTGGAATGTGAGGTCCCAGATGTAGGACTTGGAGAAGGGACTGAAGGAGCTGAGGGAGTTTGCATCCCCAGGGAGGCAGCAACAGTGGCAACTGGCCTGACCCCCCAATATTCCTGGAGACTGATCCACCAACCAAAGAATACACATGGAGGGACCCATGGTGCTGGCCACATGTGCGACAGAGGAGGGTCTTATTAGCCATCAGGGGGAGGAGAGGCCCTTGGGCCTGAGAGGGTTAGATGCTCCAGTAGAGGAGAATGCCAAGGAGGGAGGATGAGAGTGGGTGGGTGGGTAGGTGGGAGAATACCCCCAGAGTGGCAGGGGGAGGGAGGAGGAAATGGGGAGGTTTCCAAAGGGGAGATCTGGAAAGGGGGAAACATTTGAAATGTAAATAAAGTAGGAAAAATAAAAAAATAAACCAAACCAAACCAAACAAAAAAGTTTCAATATAAACATGCCTTAAGTTTTGTTGTATGTATGATATTAATTATCATCAGAAAACTTTTACCCCCCAAAATTGTGCTGTGCTTAAATATGGGTAAAATAAACTGTTCATGGGCAAGCTCTAGAAGTCTGAACCAACCCCAGCTAATCAAGTCATATTGAACCAGATTTCCTTCCTGCCTTACACAGATTGTTCCTCTGCCAGTACTGATGTTTGCAGAGATCCCCATGGGTTGGCACTATAGGAAAAAGGTTGAGGCCGTAGTGTAGATAAGTAGTGTCTAGTTTTTATTTATAGAAGGTAAACAAGTATCTAATGGTGTTACTTTTCATTTTTAAAAGCTCCTGAGTTTTAAAAGCCAGGCAAATAGTTTTAAGGTAAGTTTTAAGTAATAAAGGCAGTATGATGTTGGCAAAAGAACAGAAATGTAGATCCAGGGAACAAAAACAGAGAGCCCAGAGTTAAACCTACAGAAATAGAGCCCACTGGTCTCTGAAAAAGGATTAGAGGTGGTACCAGAGAAAATATGGTCTTTCTGCACTTGGTGCTAATTAACTATCCATACCCACAGTGAGTTCAGAAATAAAAATTGGACCTTTCTCAAAAGTTAAAATAGATCATAAATATAAATGTTAAATGCAAAACCACAAATGGCATTTGACAGCACAGAAGAAAAGCCCATGGCATTGTGATTGAGACGATTCTGTAGATAGAACACCAAAGGTACTGTGCAAGAGAGAAACCACTGAGAAATTAGATCTCATTCAAATAAAAATAAACAAACAAAGTTGGACGGCGGTGGTGCATGCCTTTAATCCCAGCTCTTGAGAAGCAGAGGCAGAAAGATCTCTTTGAGTTCTAGTCCATCCTGGTCTACCCAGAGAAACCCTGTATTGAAAATCAACCAAACAACCTACCAAAAACACCTGGGCATCACTGGGAACCTGAGCAGCTTCGTGACCTTCCCAAAGTTTGAGAATGGCCAAAACCAAATTAAAATGGCAGAGAAGTCCAGGAATGTATTTCAAATAGCCAGCCAAAAATCCTTCAAGGCTAAACAAACAAGGTAAAACTACTAATTTTAAGAAGATAAACATTATGAAAGATGAAAAGTTAACAGAATGAATAGAGCTTTTGTAAATATATAGAAGGAACTTGCAGACTCTTCAAAAGGCCTTTCTTTAAAATCTATGCAGAAAGAGCCGCGGCACTGTGAAAACCAACCTGTTAATATTGACAAAGCACCTGGGCAGTGCTGGGGGGAAGACTGTGTCTATGATGGGGAAAGACATGCCAGGGTTTTCTGAAACTTTGGCGAATCTTGTCTATGAACTAAAAATTATAAATAAAATTATTTACCATCCCCAGATATCACTGCAGATATAGCTTCTTCACTGTGAATGTTCCCAGCTTCTCTTGCAGAGAGATGCAAGCCCCTGAATACACCCACACCTCCACATAGGCTCAGGGAAGGGACAGCTTCAGCCTAGGCTGCCGGTGGCATCCAAGGTGATCTTCCCTTTGGGTAGCCACAAAAAGCTATAATTCCCCTTCTTGCTTCTAGTGTCTGTGCTGAAACCTGGGGGTTGTGTTTTTATTTTCTGTTGCTTCAGACACAGCTGCCAGTGATCTACTGAAAGTGGAACAAGCTCAGTATTGGGTGTGGTGGCCCATACCAGTAATCCCTGGGGAGGTGGAGGAAAGAGAATAGTGAGTTTAAGACCATCTTTTGCTATATAGTAAGACCCTGTCTCAAAAATTAAAAGAAGGAAGGGAAATAAGGAAGAAAGGAAAGAAAGAGAGGGGAGACAAGAGAAGAAATACAATATCTGTTATATAAATCCCTCTTTGCCTTTCCACATAACTGGCTTTGAATAAAATCATTTCCCAAGGTAGCTGACCTCATATCCTGAAGTAGTCAGCTTCTCCTGTTTCTCTGGTTCTTCCCCTGTCTATACCCCATATCGGTCTTTCTCATTTGGGATTTACCAAGTTTCTCCTTCTGTTGGGAACAGTTATTTCATTTTTCACATTTGTCAGATTTTCATGTAATTGAGGTTTAAAAATGTCACCTCTTTAGGACTGGTTTAAATTTAAATGTGCTTGTGACCACTTAGGTAGATCACATAAGTCTAGCTGACCTGTCTGCAGACACTAATGTGTCCACCTTAGCAACAGCCTCAATAAGGTTAGGGTGTCAGCCAACCAGGGCTTTGTCTCTGGGACAGAGAAACTGAAGAGAGCTCTTCTTTCCCCCCAAAGAGGGGCACTAGTCTCGAAATTCACCTGCTTCAAGCACAAACCGGCAGTAGACTAAGCTGGCATTCTTTCCCCTTATCAATATCTAGTGTTCTGTGGTAGTAGTACTCAGTCCGTTGGACTCTTAACCTTTCTTTGTCTGATGACTTACTAGACACTTCCAGCACCCTCAGGGCTTCCAACACCTCAGCTAGGCCACATCCAATGCTGAGAGCACTGCTGTCAGCTAACCAACTTCCCTTCATGCCCATGTCCCTATGAAAGGTTGCAGCCTCTTAGCAGTCACTGTCTCTGATGAAGCACTTGCCACCCCCTGGGTTATTTAGCCACATATTTCCAGTTCCTTCAGGCTACAGGTCCCACTGTTGATGTGCATGTGTACATGTGGTTACTGCTTCTGTCTCTGACCATTGCCTCCAGCCTGGCTCCCCAACCAGAGGCTAGCAGAGTGGCTAAACAATTTGTTCTCATTTTTTCCCCTTGCTAATCAAATAGCATGAAGAATTTGAAGTGTCTGGGTGTTCTAGGAATGCTAGCTGGTAGTGAAAGCCAGCCCTGGCTCTGACCTTTTTGGGGAAAGAAGAACTCTCTTCAGTTTCTCTGTCCCAGAGAGAAAAGCCCTGGTTAGCTGGCACCCTAACCTTATTGGAGCTGTTGCTAAGGTGGGCACATTAGTGTCTGCAAACAGGTCAGCTAGACCTATATGATCTACCTAAGTGGTCACAAGCACATTTAAATTTACACCAACTGCAATTAAATATTTTTTATTTATTTATATTTGTTTTTTTTCTAGACAGACTTTCTCTGTATAGCCCTGGCAGTTCTGGAACTCTGGAACTCTGTAGATCAGGCTGACCTTCAACTCAGAGATCTGCCTGACCCTGCCTCCTGAGTTCTGGGACTAAAAGCTTGCACTACCACACCTGGCTTAAAGAACTTTTAAAAGACCGTTTTCTCAATCCCACTAGTTTCAGAGTTATTTCTTGCAACTCTATGTGGTTGCATGCTGGACAGTGTGGCTTAGGGATGTGTCTACTGCTGCCAAAGCATTCATTGCTCTCTTCTCAATTCCTAGGACTTGCACTTGGCTCCTTCTGTTTTCCCTAATGTATACAGGAAATGCTTAAATTCCTTGTGTGTAATTCTGGACCACAACCATAGCCAAAGGTCTGCCTGATCCCTGTCCACTATGACCAGTGGGTACCGATGGATCCTTCACACTCCTAGGAGTTTGAACTTGGGACTCTGTGCTACACTGAGTAGAGCTTTGCCACAAATTGCTCTTCGCTGGCTCAGTATGCCTTCTCTTTTCAGGTCAGGAAAACACCTTAATCAGTAAAAAGGAGACAGGCAACATTGTCCTTCCAAAGACCCCTGTACACTTCTGTGGTATGGCTTTCCTAATATGTGTAAATACTGAAGAAGGAGGAGAACCAGACTGTTGATGCACCTGGAGAGCAGAGAACTGAGGCAGAGTTTTCTTTACTGCCAGAGACAATTCGGTTTATGAGAAGGAGCAAAAGGGATCAGATGAGTCCACTGGCTTCAGCAGCAAGGTCAGCGTCAGTTTCTGTTATAGATACTGGGACTTGTAGACTGCAATTCTGGATTCCAGTTATTTGCTAGAGACCATCAGTTATTGGTACAACAGCTGGCTTGGTGTCTGAGGACACAGTGTCCCGCTTTCTAGAGCCCATCGTAGGCAGGGTGAAAACACAGAAACCATTGAAAGGGGGATCACCAGCCTCCTACTGTCACCTGTTCTGGATTCTAATGGTTAATGCAGAAGTCCAGCAAAGACGACGAAGGATGGAGCTTTCCTTGCAAGGGGTGAGCCAAACTAGACAACTAAAAAGGCACCTCAGTGGCTCTGGGCTCCTTTGAGAATCCAGAAGCTATCTCTGGGATGCCCTTGCCTTTTTCTGACTCCTCAACCTCCTCGATATGTCCTAGGAGAGGATTCTTGTGAGTGAGAGCAGGACCTCTTCAGATTTGCTTTCCCCTAGATCATGGGGCCTATGTGGAGGACAGGATCTTACTGCAGGGATGCTGACTTTTATTCCTCATTGCTTCCATCATCTTCTTTGAACCAGTTCTTCTGGCTGTGTGATGCACTTGCACTGGTTCCTTGGGATAGTCTAATCTGGTGAAGAGACGGATCTCAGAGAAGGAAGTCTAACAGTTCTAGTCTCTCTCTTCAGGAGGTTTTCCAAGCACAAGGTAAACACAGCAAGTTCACTGCTATCTCTGCTTAAAGGTGGCCAGAGGGTCAGGGCCGGGAGCACGCTCTTCCTGTTGCTCCCTCCTTTCCTGTCAGTAATGGGCACTGTCAGAGCCTGGTAGTATTATTGTAGACACTACTTATGCACATGAATGTGAGTTGAGGGAAGGGAATTTCTTGGCTTACTCACACAATTGTTCCCTGGAGGCTGATGAATCAATTGCATCTTTCATTCTTACTACTCATGTCTTTCAACCCTTCATATGTTTATTAGCCTTTTACCACTGAGATATAAATTAGGACAAATCATGAATCTCTTTGTTCTGTACTAGGAGGGGTGATTGCTGGGCTATATGCCTGGGAGTAACACTGCACTTAGTCCACAGGATGCTATACACATCAAGAGGAAATTAGTTTTCTAGAATGAACTGTGATTTGTATATTTTAGATATAAAAAGGGAGTTTTAAAAAATGATGGCATCAGGGAATCTTAACTATAACTGTGGCCCTTTAAGGAGATATCACCTGTAAGTTTCTATAAAATATATAACATTTGCATGGTGAGACTTTTCAAAACTTCATTGAAACACCTGGGATTCGTAAAGACACTTTAGCTGTCAATACATGTGTTAAAGCTTCCTGCATTTAAAGTGTCTCTGGTCCTTCATAATCCGTTCCAAGCTTCCCATCACATACACAGCTTTCTGAGGTAACGGCATCTGCAGAGTGCTTGGCCATGTCATAAATGTTAGGCATTTGTACTATCTGTCATCTGTGGCAGCCATGGGTGCATGTGTTAAGTGTCACTGAGGAAGTGCTCCTCATTATAGTTTCCATTTCAGTGGGAACATTTGGCCAGTAGCTATAGAAGTGAGCAACACAGGTCTCTTCAGGCCTCAAAGGACACATCTTGATGAACAATATAGAGGCAGCACCTCACATATACCTGTTCTTATAAATGTATGCCTCTGACCAGGACTCCCCATGTCTCCTGCTCATGTTAAGTATCAGGGGCCTAGGAAGACAATCTGCCCTTAGACTCTGTGTGCTCATTGTCCACACTGAAGATGGTTTCCCTTAATCCTAGTGGCCCTCAGCTTTGCATTTCTGGCTGCAAATGATTGATGTGTGTCACTAGAAGTTGCAGCAGGTGGCTCCCCACCCTTCTGGGTTACTCCACCAGTGACAACACAGGCAGAGGTGGCCTGGCTTCCTTTTTGGTGTGTTTTAGCGGATAGTTGCCTGCTCAGAACCCACAGAAGCCTACTTATCCCAGGCAGCTGCAGTGGTCCTCTCCCCACAGACCCAGGCTCTGCACTTCCTCTCCTGGTGAGTAGACCCTTCCCCTCCTCTATGCCTCTAAGTCACCTGTGTACTTGGCTATATGCTGCCACCAAGGCATCTACATTCCATGAGTGCACTCATCTGTTCAGATGTCTTGTGTACCATGCCCTTTGCTAGAAAGTTCCAATATGGCTCAGGCTTCTTGTAGGGTGAGTGATGAGGTTTCCTCCAGACACACAGTGAAGGTCAGGCTCAAGGGTATTGTTTGTGATTTGTACCTTAAAGGGAGGAGAAACAGTGTTGGGACAGGTAGCAAGGGGGTTTCCAAAAGTCTGAAAAGGGTGACAACCTTAGGTCTGAGAGACTGCCCACGGAAAGGACTTATATAGCAGAGAAAACTTGGGAACAAAAAACTTGACAGGAGTGCAGTAGACTATGACTCATTAGACATTGAAGTGCTCAGTTGTTTAACTCCATTTTATAACTGTGCTTAGTACATGAAGTGTGGCCCAGGAAAGACTGGCTAAAACACACATAAAACTATGTGCAGTGTGATCCCCTTCCCATGAATTCATGTTCATGTGCTATTAAAAAGATAGTAAGACGACATGGCTCAGAAACTTAACAATGGCTAAACTGGAAAGTGGTACTTGATTTTGTAGTTTTTTTCACATATATATATGATGTGTGTGTGTGTGTGTGTGTATGTGTGTTTGAGGTTTTGGATCTTTTTGTGCATTGTAAAAGTAAGTATTCCTTGTTGATCATAAAAGAAACCAAGTTATTTTAAATGACTGATTCATAGAAAATTGGCATTTTTTTTCAACATGTCCATTTTCTTTCATTCTAAAAAAAATTTAAAGATTTATTATACTTTTAATTATGCACGTGCACATGTGCAAACAGGTGCTTGAGGCATTGATGACTGGTTGTGAGCCTTCTAACACAGCTGGAATTCATACTCAGGTCCTCTGCAAGACACAAATCGAATCTGCTCTTAACTGCTGAGCCATCTCTCCATTACCTCCACCTTCTCATTCTTCAGTTCTTAGTTAGCCTGCTCTATAGCCAGCCAGTAGGTCATGGCAGCTGCTGCTGAGCTGATGATCTGGACCTGTAGGCAACCACTGTCAAGAGAATCTGCCTCTTTATTCTCTTTGCCAAACAATCCAAAATAATGGTCTCTCCAGTATCAGGAGTTTCAGAGCCCTCATCTTCCAATTTCTGTCCACTCTTGTTTATACTTTAGGTTCATGCTTACAGGTCCCAGGGAAGTGAGCTCCTGACTCAGGTTTCATGAATAGGCCCTATGGTCAATGGCTCAGAGTCCCAGATCCAATGTAGAAAGGAAATAAAGCAGAGCTGTACACACACACACACACACACACACACACACACACACACACCATGCTATAAACGATGATTCAACTCATGAGTAGCAAGTAGGACAAAGGTCAAAGTATAGACCTGGGTTCATATCTTCTGTTCATAGTGTGAGCTACTATGATTGATAGTAGCACTGGATGTGATGTGGGCAGTGACAAGCCATCTCCATATGACTTTTCTGTTAGTTTCTTAAAGGAAACAGAGTAGGAGAATAATGGCAGAGCAAGGATAGTTTTGGACTGACCTACCTCATAGGCAGTTTCCACTTCTGTAGAACGAGCAGCTTTCCTCTGTCTCCTGGACGCTATGCTTTCAGGTTTCACGTCTTAGCTGATGTGATTTTCACACCACAGAGCAATGTTCCCTCACCTCATTCCATGATTCTATACCCTGCAACCCTCCAGGGTCAGCAAGAGTCACTTTCTCAGTGAAGCCCTCCTTGATATTCCCTGGTGCTAAAACCAGGATTCCTTTTTCCTCATTCCCATAACCTCTCAGGACATTGCTTTTGTGTCATCTCCAGCCTTAACTTACCCACTGAGCTTGCATGTGAGCTTCTTGGGGGTGTGAATTCTCACACATATTTCTTACACCCAGCTAGTATCCAGCACACCCGGCCACCGGCTGTAAGATGAAGGTGATCTCAGCTCTCACAAAGCTATATTCTGAATGGAACATTTGCAGAACCTGCTAATTGGTTGTCCCCCCAGTCCTGGAATCAGGAAGGACTGCCATTGCCCTCATTTCCCAGTTGAGAAATCCAGGCTCTGAAAGGAAAAGTCTCTTGTTGCCAAGCCTCTCTGACAGAAAAGATTAACCAAATGCAGAGGAGGTATGGTATCTGGTCCAGTGCTCTCCCTGTAGTCCAGCCCATCATCTAGACTCAGCTGTCAGGAGGTCATAAGGAGAGTGAAGAGCAGGTCAGTGCTGAGTTGAAGCCTGCTCACTCCCAGGAGTTGAGTGGTTCCTTCCCTCTCTGTGTGTTTTGTCATATGTGGGCTTTCCTAGTTCTTCTTCTTCTTTTTTACCCCATTCCCCCTCAAGTTGAGAAGAAAATGCAAGCTGGCACTGTGACTGGCTGTGTAGTAAAACATTTGACTAGTATCTGGACAAAGATTAAATAGGAATCAATGTGAAGCCCAAGACTGCCTATTGTTTACACACTACTTCAGGAGGAGTGTGTGTTTGTTTTCTCCTTTGGTTTTCTCCACTTTCTTGTGTGCCAGAAGTAAACTCATAATGGAAGAAAGAATAACCTTTGAAGAAGCTAGTGCTGGATTTCCCCCACAGCCGGAGTAGGCTTTATAAGCAGATGTGTTGAACAGAACAGTTGGCTGTTATCTCTTTTCCTTCTTTCTCTCTCCCTTAAAAAAAAAAAACAAACAAACTGATGAGTTAATTTTATGATAGCTCTTACAATTTCACACACTTGGTAAACATTTTAATGCACTAAAAAATTTATAAGAAAAAGATCAAGTCTCATTTTTCTCTGTTGATCGTGGGTTAGGCCTTTTCAGGACAGCTTCTGTTCCAAAAATGGTACAAGTTCTTGTATATATATTTTAAAGATCATAAAGCACAGTCTTGTATAATTTACATTTTAATAATTTTACATTTACATTCTAATTTACATTAGAACTTACGTTCTAATAGTTTTATTAGCCTCTTTTTTTATGAGCTTGAAGCATCTCTTCTTTTTAATTGGCTATGTATGTTTTGGAGGTATATCACAATGTGACCATCAGCTGTTTATTTAGGTTGTTCCCAGACTTTTGTTCTGCAAGAAAATGCTGCAGCATTGATAGAACAAAGCATCTGCTGAGCAGAGCTGTTCTTTTGATACTGTTCTCACCCCCACAAAAGGCAACAGCTACACACTCTGTACTGTGAAGGTTTCTTCACTCTTCTACCCACACCATTACTATCTGTTGCTGTCTTTACCCTAAAACTTGCTTTAACCAAAACCACCTTCCTTTTCTGGCTTATTTCTTTTGGAAAAAAAAAATGTATCAGGTGTCATGTGATCACTGCTTAACCTCTTCATTCAAGGAAAAGTCAGGTGCTATAAGCACTGGTACTAGAAATATATGGAATGATTTATGACCCATGTTTCCAGATCAGCCTCTGCTTCCCACAGCTGTTTGCTTAGTTAGTAAGCACCCAGCTGACCTTCCTATTCTACTGACTACGCAGAAGGAAAAATCTCTTCTTCACCATGCTGTCTTAAATACCCTTCAACTCAAAGATCCTTCTTTCTGTTTACTTATGTTCACTCCTTGTCAGCTGGTTGCTTGCTCTACCTCTTGACCTACCGCTAGCTTTCTTTAGCTCTTAGATTAAAGGTATGTGCTAGGCCACACCTCACAGCACTTGTTTACAGTAAACAGAAAGGTCCAGAAATAGATCCTTACAGTTCAGGGTGTGTGTGTGTGTGTGTGTGTGTGTGTGTGTGTGTGTGTGTGTGTGTCTGTGTTTCACAAGGGGATCAAATACCCTGCAACAGCTTTTCTTTTTCTAGATTGTATTCCTAGCTTAAGACTGGCTTAGTGACATCTGAAATGTGGCTGAACAGAAATCTATCACCTTCAAAAGAGCCAAGGACCCCAGAATAGGTTAGAAATGCAACTCAGGGAGAATTTGTGATTCTCAAACTTAGGAAGAAAGGAGAAGAGTATATTTTTTTTTCTGAAAAAAAAAATGCATGTCTCATTTCTATTCATCCAGAAGTATTTCATAGTAATTATAAACAGAAATTGGAGACAAGATACCAGACACCCAGAAGGAATGTTTAAATGATATCGGCCAGCTCCTGTTAGAAGCCATGCAGCCAGCTTATTTACATGGGGAAGAATACTTAATAAAACAAAATACCATAGCTGGATGAAAAGAAAAGGAAAAAAAAATACATGTGCATATACTCATAAAAACAAAGCTGGGAAGGGAAATAAGTTGACATCAGTTATTGGAGATGTAAATGTTTGGATATTTTGCTTCTTTTTTCTCTCTCAACTTTTGTATATTTGCCAAATATTTAAAAAATTAAATGATTTATATTTTGGTGTGTTTGTGCCTGTGTGGGAGTATGTACATGTGTGCATATTCCTATGTAAGTCAGAGGTATTGGCCCCTCCTGGAGCTGGAGTCACTAATGGTTGTGAGCTCCCTGATGTGAGTGCTGGGAACCAAACTGGGGTCTTCTCTAAGAGTGTTATACACTCTTAACCACTAAGCTATTTCTCTACTTCCATAGAAACATGTTTTTAAAAGAAAAGTAAAAACCAAAAACATTATGCTTAAAGAAAATATAAAGATTTCCCCAGGTACCACCAGGTACAGGAAAATCAATGAGGTTATGGCCCAAGCTGAGCCTCACACTGACTTGGATTCAGGTCCACTCCAGGTTTTCCTATGTCTTGGGGTCAATATCTAAGGCATTTTTTTCTATATTTTTTGTAACTTTTTCAGATGTAATTTCAAACATACAGAAGACACAGAGCTGTATGTGGGGGGTCTGTGTGTGTGTGTGTGTATGTGTGTATTTATCTGTTTATCTTCAGTATATCTATCCATTTACCTATGTAATCAAATTTTCTTTTTAGACAGGGTTTTGCTATGTAGGCCAGCCTGCCTTACCCCAGGTGTTGGGATTACAGTGCTACCCTCTAATACTTTAAAACTGTGAATTTGTGTGACCTCATTTCCAACGCATAGCACAAGGCAGGCACTTAGGTGCTTGGGAGATCTTCTGTAGGAAGGGGAAGGAAAGGAAGTTCAGGCAGTTTGTTGTGGGCTTGCTGATAAGGAGATAGTTGACTGCTGGACAAGAAAGAAAGAAAGAAAGAAAGAAAGAAAGAAAGAAAGAAAGAAAG